>SKCR01023599.1:0-76890 GCA_019454045.1 Zanthoxylum bungeanum
GGATGAGACTGAACCACAATCTTCAATTACACAATGACTACGTAGGTCGGAGAGAGTCAGGGTAATACCTGAGAGGTATGGATTCCTGATCTCACCTCATGTAGATATTAATCTTATTGAGGATACTGAACCGGCTACGTATGAGGGAAGCGATACAAGGTATCGAATCCACTTTATGGCAAGAGGCCATGAAGGCCGAAATGGATTCCATGTATACCAACCAAGTTTGGACACTGGTTGATGCACCAGAAGGCGTAAAGCCTATTGGATGCAAATGGGTCTTCAAGAAGAAGACAGACATGGATGGCAACGTACAAACGTACAAAGCTAGGCTCGTAGCGAAGGGGTATCGTCAACAACTTGGAGTTGATTATGACGAAACTTTCTCACCCGTTGCCATGATTAAATCCATTCGGATAATGCTTGCGATAGCTGCATATTACGATTACGAAATATGGCAGATGGACGTTAAACCGCTTTCCTTAACGGAAACCTGTTGGAGGATGTTTATATGCAACAACCTGACGGTTTTATCGCACAAGACTTGCAAACAAGGTTTGTAAGTTAAATCGGTCCATTTATGGACTGAAGCAAGCATCGAGGTCATGGAACCAACGTTTTGATGAGGTCATAAAAGAATATGATTTCACTCAAAATGTAGATGATCCTTGTCTATATAAGAAGGTTAGTGGGATTGCACTGACTTTTATTGTCCTTTATGTCGACGATGTATTGCTTATAGGCAATGACATTCCCATGTTAACGTCGGTGAAAGCTTGGCTTTCATTGAAATTCTCCATGAAAGATCTGGGAGAAGCAGCTTTTATTCTAGGAATAAAGATCTACCGAGATAGATCTAGAAGGCTACTTGGACTCTCCCAGAGTACATATATTGATAAAGTGTTGAAGAGATTCAACATGGATCAGTCTAAGAGGGGACTGTTGCCAACATCACATGGCGTCTATCTATCTAGGGACATGTGTCCTAAAACACAAGATGAGAGAGACAACATGAGTCGGACTCCGTTCGCCTCGGCAGTCGGATCGATCATGTATGCCATGATATGTACACGACCTGATGTGTCCTATGCTTTGAGCATGTGCAGTCGATATCAGGCCGATCCAGGACAGGATCACTGGATGGCGGTTAAGAGTATCCTTAGGTATCTTAAAAGAACTAAGGATGTTTTCTTAATCTATGGAGATGGAGAACTTGAGGTATCTGGGTATACCGATGCAAGTTTCCAAACCGACAGAGACGACTTCAAGTCGCAAACCGGGTACATATTTTGCTTGAATAACGGAGAGCAGTGAGCTGGAAATCTTCCAAGCAAGATACTGTTGCCGATTCAACAACTGAAGCGGAGTACATTGCAGCAGCTGAAGCAGCAAAAGAGGCAGTTTGGATCCGTAAATTTCTAATTGGATTAGGAGTAGTTCCGTTAGCAGCTGAGCCCGTTCCATTGTATTGTGATAATAGCGGGGCTATAGCACAGGCTAAGGAACCAAGGTCTCATCAACGATCCAAACATGTTCTTCGACGATTCCATCTGATTCGAGAGATCATACATCGTGGCGATGTGAAGATCGAAAAGATCGCATCAGAGGATAATATTGCAGATCCACTGACGAAGGCTATTCATCGGGAAAAGTTTGAGCGACATGTACATAGTTCAGGTATTAGATGCTTGAGTGACTGGCTATAGGCCAAGTGGGAGATTGTTAGACAGTAATGACCCATAGCGTCACTATTTTGTAAATGATATTGTATTATTGTACAAAATTAACTATGTAGTAATGAAATTGCCTTTTACCGTTTTGTAATTTATTTACTTTGATATAAATGGTAAGAGTCCCTATGATTAGTTCCGGATTGTGATGATATGAGACGGTATCAATCCATAAAGGTTTAATCATTAAATATCCCTAGTCGTAGTATTATCGAGATTGGACATCGATAATGCGGAATAGACTAGTACTGCACTTTTGCATGTTGTGAGGGCACAACGGCATAGTTCTCATATATTTAAGTATAGGATACTTATGCAAGTGCGGTAGGAGGTTGTGTTTTACCGATGGTACGGAAAACAGCTTCGCTCTGGATAGACCCCGCGGAGTCCCATTGGTAGTATGTCTGCGTGTCTATGGGAGTCCGCTTCAGGGTAGGTGCATATGATCTTAACCTGAGACTTGCATCGCTAGTACTTACGACAATCGGTAAACTTTAGTTTTGGTGGTCCAGGGCTTTAACGGGTTCTGTGTACACCTCTTCTGGGTTTATCGAGAATCGTAGTGTATTGGGTGTGATGTCAAGATGGAAGTATCACTTCAGACATATGTAGATGATGATCGCGAGGGATACAGAACTATACTCTATAATGGTTGCAACCATCGGGATAATATGACTAGGTCAGGATTATCCGATTCAAAGAGACTGGTTGCTTGATGTCCGATATGTGTATCGTACGGGGCAGACACATCTCCAGCCCCAGGCCTTACATGTGATCATCCGATACTAATTCGATATACACTATACTACGGTATACTACGCCTGTTATAGATCTTATATTCCAATAAGAATATTTCTAGAGAATTGGGTAGACATGGCGTTTTGCTAGAGGCTAACCTTGTCTTGTAAATCGGTAAAAACGTAGTACTTGGTACGTACGTGTTCGGATAGTTCGACAACCGGATTTACTGCCAACATATCTAGAGATCTCTTGGGTCGCTTCCCGAAGATTCACCAATGACGTATGATTCAAACTCGATTAATCTTGGATTAATTACGGAGAGACTTTATCTTGGATAAAGTACTATATAAGAGAGAGAGAACGATTAATTTGGAATTAATCGTAAAATTATTATATTCGATATAATAATCGAAATTCGATTTCGACGCGAAATTAAAATTAGATTTTAATTCGGGCAAACGAGTTAATTTAGAATTAATTCGTTAGCGACGTAAATAATAATTTCGCTAGGCGCAATTATTTATTTAAATTCAATTTAATTAACGTCGCGACGTAAGTTCGGTATTTCGGAAATATCGAACCCGAACGCGCGTGAGTGCACGTGGGCCCACTTTCATTTGGAAACGTGTGGGGCCCACATGACACATGTCATTATATGCATTATTTAATTGTTGATGCATTGCATGGAGATAGTGTACAATGCACTCAAGGGTTTTGCATGGAAATTGAGTGTTTGACACTCTAAGCCATTGCATGATTTGTGTCATAAGTTTATTATTAATTAATAAATATTATGGCATAAATATAAATTGATTTTTGAAAGCAAAAATCATTACTCTTCTCTTCTCCTCTTGACCGAAACTGTCACAGTTTCACAGCTCTCCATTTTCAGGTTTTGTTGCAAAAGCTTGAAGATTTTGTGATGTTTGGAACATTAAATCACATTCAAGGCTAGCACCTTCAAGGGATCATACAAAGGTGTTATGGGAAACTCATCTTAGAGCTTGGAAGGATCAAAAATTGCTTGGAGCTTCTCTTTTCTGTTTGGCCGAAACCCTCACTGCACAAAGGAGAAATTTTGTTTCATCAACGCATCCGCATCCGATCTTTGTGAGTATGATTCCGCCATACCTCAATATTGTTCATTCATTTATATGTTTTGCTTGTTCTTTTGATCTTGGGACATGGATTAGATTTTCCAATAGGTATTTCTGGTTTTGTTGCTAGCCTCACACCCCAGCCCAATTAGCCCACCAAAGCCCATAAAACACATCCCAATTAATAAAACACATTTAAACACATGGGAAATTAAATTAAATATTAATTATATAATGTAATTGAATTAATAAAATATTTAAACCATTACCAATTAAATAAAACATTAAATATAATCATACCTATTATGACAAATCAAATATATTAACTTCCAAACTTAACAAATATCATGCTTAATTAAAACATCATAATAATAAAATAAATTAAATATTTGGTATTCCTAATCTAGCCAAGATTTGTCCCCTCAATCTAATCCTTCCCTGTTGAATACCAAATCAAATCCTCATTTTAAATGCCAAAATCCCTTCATTGTGAGACAATGAGCAGCCCTAACCTTTCTCTATATAAACAACCATAACCAAGACATGCACTCCCCTAGCTCATACACACAACTCACACGAAAATCACAGCAAGAAACCCTAGAAGTTCACGCATACTACAAAGAAATAACACAAAAATTCTCTTCATCTCCTTCCCCTAATCACCGAAAATCATACCTCCATTTAGCAACCTCGTATCACCGAAAAACAGCCCATACAGCAGCCCTAAAACACGCATACAGCAGCCCTAAAAACACACAAATAGCAGCCCTCCACCACCGAAAATTACAACCAAAAACCGAACTGCAGTAACATAAAAACTGCACTAATAATCCTTGAAATAAACACACCAAACTGCACCAAAAACCCCAAAAATAGCAGCCATGCACGCCAAAACAATGACCTGAACAGTGAGTGGAAAATACAGAGGAAACAGCAGCAAAACGGAGGCCAAACAGCAGCAAAAGATGGAGAACGACGACTCAAAACAGTAAGACAACGAACAAGAGCAGTGAACCGGAAGAGTTACAGAGCATCCACCCTTCCGACGATCGTGTACCGTACATCCAAGAGGTGATTTAAAAGGTTAGACCTGAGGGCACTTTTCTCATTAGTTTATATTCGTCTTTTGATTGTTTATTGAATTCTATTCGCATGAGAGTCATTTGTGGATGCATGTTGTGGCTTGAATGAAATGGAAAATGTGTCACCTCATGTGGTATATAGGATGGAAACCCGGACATAAATTTCATAGCCGATTCCAAATGGACGGTAGTATGATCTGTACTCGGGATACAACTCCACCTACCACTTGAGTAAACGGCACACTCTTTTTATTTATGTTGCTTCGGTTTATTTATTTTTCGTTATTTGAATTCCGCATGTTACTTTTGTATGCATGATACAATCGAGCGGATGAGCTTAGTAAGTCGGATTAAAGGTCCCATATTTAGAGGGGTTAAAATCCTTTACCACAATGCTTTGCCGCGCCGGTTGATGTGTGTTCGGTTGGATATAAGATATGTTCAATCGGGCATACTAAGTTTGATGTGATTGCCTTTATTTTTGTATGTATGATACAATCAAGCGCATGGGCTTAGTAAGTCGGATTAAAGGTCCCCTATTTGGAGGGGTTAAAATCCTTTACCACGATGCTTTGTCGCGCCGGTTGATGTGTGTTTGGTTGAATGTAAGATATGTTCAATCGGGCATACCAAGTTTGATGTGATTGCCTTTATCTTTGTATGCATGATACTATCGAGTGCATGAGCTTAGTAAGTCGGATTAAAGGTCCCATATTTAGAGGGGTTAAAATCCTTTACCACGATGCTTTACCGCGCCGGTTGGTGTATATTCGATTGGATGTGAGATGAGTTCAATCGGATACGTGAGGTCCCACATTATGGATTTGTTGGTCTATGAATGTGTTGCATGCATCAGGTATGGTTCCGTTCGAACGCGTTCTCGAACGCCACCTGAACGCGAACCTTCTATTTACCGTTCGAACGCGTTCTCGAACGCTACGCGAACGCGCACGTATTTTCTTAGTTTCATCATGCATCATGTCTGGTTCTATTTGAACGCATTCTCGAACGCTATACGAACGTGAACCTTCTGTTTACCGTTCGAACGCGTTATCAAACGCTACACGAACGCGCACTCATCTTCTTAGCATTTCATGCATCAGGTCTGGCTCCGTTCGAACGCATTCTCGAACGCTATACGAACGCGAACCTTCTGTTTACCGTTCGAAAGCGTTCTCGAACTCTACGCTAACGCGCACCCACTGAACTGAGTTATTTTCATCAGATTTCGTACATAATTGTCCCTAGTAGCTATTCCTTCTTATGATAAACCTGATTGTTTCTATGCATTATGCAAGATTGTATAGGTGTCGTTCATCTGTATTCCCCACATGTATGAGTATAATGTGTTTATTAACTTGTATGCTTGTCGTTTGTTAATCTTTATGTATGCAAATTGAGACATAGATCACATACTAATAGGCTGTATGCAAATTCGGATATGTGTTACATGTAATTTAGATGAACTTGTTGATGTATGCACGTGAATTTAGAAGCATGATACTCTTGGAAATACGTGTTACTTAAACTTGATTAAATTATTACATAAATCCTTTCATTACAAGTGACATAAGTAAGGGACCTTTCCGAACCCAACGGTTTGAGGTCTTCCCTTGCGAGGGGTGAGTGCGGCCTTAAATCTCATTTTCCTGGTTCACACCAGGTGGCGACTCCATTATTCTCCGGTTTAGTCCCCCGGACTATTCCGTACTCCCAACCAGGCCGCGATCCTGGAACAGCATGTGTCGCCTAGTTCCTGTGTCCCACAGTAGGGAAAGGTTACACTCAACATCCTGGGATTGACTATGAGGAAACTTTTTCACCAGTAGCCATGTTAAAATCCAGTAGGATTCTTTTAGCCATTGCTGCATATCACGACTATGAGATATGACAGATGGATGTGAAAATCACTTTCCTAAATGGATTCTCTGAAGAAGATATCTATATGGAATAACCAGAGGGTTTCGTATCCAGTGAGACTTCAAACTTGGTTTGTAAGCTCCAAAAGTCTATTTATGGACTTAAACAGGCATCCCGAAGCTGGAATCATCATTTTGATGAGATAATTAGATTATCTAGATTCATCAAGAACTATGAAGAACCATGTGTTTATAAGAAAATGAGTGGGAGCATGACAGTTTTGCTAGTCTTGTATGTATATGACATCCTTATCATAGGAAATGATATATGGATGATGCAAAGTGTGAAAGCCTACTTTTGTAAGAACTTCTCCATGAAAGATATGGGTGAAGCTTCCTATATACTAGGTATAAGGCTTTACCGGGATAGAGTTAGGAAGCTTATAGGGTTGTCACAATCGAAGTACATAGATAAGATGTTAGAAAGGTATGGTTTTACCAACTGCAAGTCAGCAAATATACCTTTCCGATACGGCATACATCTTCGAAGAAAATGACACCTCAGACTGATGAAGAGAGAGTTAGAATGTCTAACTTGCCATATGCTTCTTGTATTTGGAGCATAATGTATGCTATGTTATGTACTAGACCTGATATCAATTTCGGCGTCAGTATGACCAGCCGATATCAATCCGATCCAGGTAATGATCATTGGACAATCGTGAAACAAATCCTAAAATATCTTAAAGGTACTAAGGATAAGTTTATGATATATGGAGAAAATGGGCTACAAGTTAAGGGTTATACAGACTCCGACTTCCAGGAAGATCCAGATGATAGAAAATCTATATCAGGATACATATTTACCCTTAAAAGTGGTGTTGTTAGTTGGCGATGTTCAAAGCAAGTTCAATAGCTGATTCCACCACTGAGGCAGAATTTATAGCGGCTTCAGAAGCTGCTAAAGAAGCTGTTTGGATTGGAAATTTTATCACAGAACTAGGCGTTGTGCCTAGTATTACGGATTCTATCTCATTATACTGTGATAGTAACAGAGCCATCGCCCAGGCTAAGGAGCCGAGGGTTCATTCCAAGTCTAAACACGTGGAAAGGAAATACCGCATAATTAGAGACATTATTGAACGAAAAGACATAGTGGTCTTGAAGGTTCAAGGACAAGACAACATACCAGACCCGCTTACAAAGGCCTTACCTCCTAAGATATTCGATAAACATGTGGAGGAGATAGGACTACGGTACCATCTAGATTGACACTAAGAAAATGGTAGTTTGATGGAGTTGGTGCTTGGAGTGCCAATCCGAATTGTACATTTTATTATTTATTAAAAAAAAACTATATTTTCATTTCATACCATATTAATGGTATTGTCATTATGCGTATTAGATTGATGTATAGATATGCTAAGATGACATCGACCTTAAAATAGTCTTGACACTAGGTGTAAACTATTCTTAAAGTAAATATTCTTAGTCGTTGGTTTTGGAATACTGTCGAATTCCTATAACCTAGAAGACTAGCACATGTCGTATATTGGAATTGGAGTTCCAATGGTTTAACCCGATGTACCATGAGTTTTGGAAACTCGTATAAACATGTGCGTATTCGTTGAAGCGAATACTAAATGACTCGTAAGTGATTCCTAATAGTTGGAAGTACACACCATCCTCAATAGGAATATCCTCGAGTCGAGTAGCATATGTAATCATTGGACTATAACAAAACATTGATTTTGTGTGAGATCCTCCACACTTTGATGCCATATATGTCATAAACCTTTCATGGTCTGACCTCTAGATGTCCATTGGGTGTGGACCGACGCACTCAGTAATCAAGTGCGAAGCAAGATAGGATCTGTCGCATCATATGTGTACCATAAAAGGTTTAGGTATCCATGTGAGTAAAGTAACGATTCTTAAATCTTTGGCCAAAGTCGATCACCTATGTTGGATTGTATCAGTTATGAATAATCGTGGACATGTCGACATGAGATGTGCGTCTCGAAAACTTGACAGTATATTCTATGTTTCCTAAGCACAACTCGGATAGCCTACGACAGAGGGATTGTTAAACATATGTGATGACCTCGACTTGTATAGTTCAGAAAAGTCGTTCGTGTTCTTCGTGAATTCGGAGGTGGCTGAATTGCATACATATTAGGTATGCTTATATGACGAATGTGTCTGAACTTAGAGAGTCCCAATATGAAGTGTACTCGTTGAGCACTTGGGTAGCCGATTATTTTGATAAAAGATAATGCTCGATATTATAATTATCAACTAAGATAATCAATTATTATTGGATAACATTAATTATTTACTTTGACCTAATTGGATTAATTGGATTTATTCAATAATTACACAAGGGCTTAATTGTAAAATCCTAATTATCTTTATCATTTGAGGATATTATGGTAATTCTAAGTATGTAATAATAGGTTGTTTTGGCTTGATTTAATTGGATTAAATCAAAGTGGCAAACATTGAACTAATCTATTTCCTAATCCTTGGCTTGATTTAATTGCATTAAACTAAAGTGGGAGACAATGGAGATTAGTCACACCTAATTATACATATTTGGACAAATTGGATTAAGCCCACTTAAAAGTTGATTACAACTTTTATTAATTAAAAATTATCTAAGTTTTTCTATAAATAGCAAGCTTTAGGAATGTTTTAATTACAAGTACAAGTACAAGCAAATTCTTAGAGAAATTAGCCTAAGTTAGAGAAGTGTTTAGAGAAACTTTTGAGAAATCAAGATTGGATCTTTAAGTGAAGCTTGCTAGCATTGGAAATCAAGATTGGATCTTGAAGTCAAGCTTGCACACCATGAAGTCAAGCTTGCACACCTTGAAGGTTCTCCAACCATTTCAACAAAAAAAAAAGTAGATTGGATCTTGCAGCAAGCTTGCAAGGTAAGTTTGAACTTCTCTTAAGTTTAGAATTATGTATTAGATGCATGATCACATAGCTTAATGTTGAAATAAGGCTAATAAATTGTGTTAGGGTGTTTTGGAAGTATAAACACAATATGCTTGTAATTGGGTCAAAATATTTATGTTAGACATAAACATAAATTAGAGTTTGGAACTCTAGATTAAAGCTTAGAGTTATGGCTACCATTTTAGAATCACTTGACCACCTTTGGGTGACCTAGAATTGTTCACGAGACATTTCTTATTAGGATTATAATTTCATTTGTGTATTGGATTCAAAATTTATGCAAATGCGTATTTAGACTAAATTTATGTTTTGTAAAAATATTTGATATTTTGAAAAAATTGATTTTTAGATGTTGGTTTTGATGTTAAAAATAATTTTTGGTATTTTTGAAGTGTTTAGGGAAGTTAGAAGATATTATCGTAAAATATCGTAATACCTTAAATAGACAGAGTGTTTGTGGGATAATGACGATATTGTAAAAAAGAGGTTCGCTTATGCCAAACTCTCACCAGATTTGCCTCAATAATGATTTATTTTTAAAAATATCGTCATTATCCCACAAACACTCTGTCTATTTAAAGCCAACTGATGGAACTCAGAATGCATTGGAAAAACAGACTCAAAAAACCTGAGAACGATCAAGAACTAAGAGTGAAAGAAAGAAGATCTTGTGAAATCCTTGGAGTTGCACCGTTTCCAACGAATGAACCAGCATCTACTCAACTTCCAGAGGCGTCTTACGAGCCCCAATACACACAAGGGGAGACCCAAGTGAACCTTTTACAATATTTTTACTTGGTTATAATACTGTTTTGACATAGTATGTGTTGGACAGTTATGACCCATAGCGTCACTATTTGTACAGATCATGGTGTTGTTGTACAAATTAACTATGTGACAAAGGAAATTGCTCTTTTATCATTTGTGATTAGATCACCAAGATGTATAAATGATAGAAGGTCCATATAATTAGTTCCTGGATTGAGATGATATGAGACAGTATCAATCCATAAAGGTTTACTCATTAAATATCCCTAGTCGTAGTATTATCGAGATTGGACATCGATAATGCGGAATAGACTAGTATTACACTTGTGCGCATTGTGAGGGCATAACGGCATAGTTCTCATATATTTGGGTATATGATACTCATGCAAGTGTAGTAGGAGGTTGTGTTTTACCGATGGTACGGAAAACAGCTTCGCTCTGGATAGACTCCTCAGAATTCCATTGGTAGTATTACTATGTGTCTATAGAAGTCCGAATCAGGGTAGATGTATTTGGTCTTAACCTGAGACTTGCACCGCTAATACTTGCGACAATCAATGTACTTTGGTTTTGGTTGTCCATGGCTTTAACAGGTTCTGTGTATGCCTCTTCTGGGTATATTGAGAATCGTAGTGTATTGGGTGTGATGTCAAGATGGAAGTATCACTCCAGTAATAGTGGAGATGATGATCACGTAGGATACGGAACTCGTTCTCTTATATGCTGCAGCTATCGGGATATTATGACTAGGTCATGTTTATCCGATTATAGAGACTAGTTGCCAGAGATCTGATATGTGCTTTGTACGGGGCAGACACAATTCCAGCCCCAGGCCTAGCACGTGACATCCGATGCTGGATCGAAATACGCAATACTACGTATACTACGCCTGATATAGATCACATATTCCTGTAAGGATATTTCTGGAGAATTGGGTAGGCATGGCGCTTTGCTAGAAGCCAACCTTGTCTTGTAAATCGGTAAAAACGTAGTACTAGGTACTTACATTTTCGGATAGTCCGACGACCGTATTTACTGCCAACATATCCGAGGATCTCATGGGTCGCTTCCCGAAGATTCACCGATGACTTATGACTCGCACTTTATTAATCTGTGATTAATTAGATGAGAGAGAAAATTAATCTGAGATTAATTACGGAGATATTTTATCTGGGATAAAATATTAATTAAAGAGAGAGAACGATTAATTTGGAATTAATCGATAAAATAATATATTCGATATACTATACGAAATTGGATTTCGACGCGGAATTAAAATTAGATTTTAATTCGGGCGAAAGAGTTAATTTAGAATTAATTCGTTAGCGATGTGAATAGTAATTTTGCTAGGCATAATTATTTAATTACGACGCAACGGAAAATTTGTTAATTTGGAATTAGCGAACCCGAGCCCGAGAGTGTTTACGGGCGCACTCGTATTTCGAATTAAAGTGCGGCCCACAAGTCACATCAAGCGTCAAATCACTAATCAATCGATTGATGTGATGTCTAGTCACTTTGAGTGATGTGACAACTTGTCACTTGTGATTGATGGTGGTAGTTGGAGAGCTTTAATGCTTTTGCCTTTTTGAATTTTTGAAATTAAAAAATTTGATATATGTTTAATTGATTTTGGAAATCAATTAACTAATACAATAACCAACTTATTCTCTCTCATTTTTCTCTCCTCTCTCACACGTCCAAGGGGCACTTTCATTCTTCTAAAATCTGCCAAAGCCGAGGGTTTGGAGAAGGGAAATATGAAGTTTTGCGGTAAAATTTTCGGAGTGCTAGCACACTTTAGGAGTCTTGCGAATGTGATAGGGAACCACACCGGTGAGCATGGAATCACATCACAAAGCTTGGAGCTTGGAGGATCATCCATGGCTGAATTTTGGAGGACAAAAATCTGCCCACTGCCGTGAGCTTCATGGAGGAGGAAAATAGTTTTTGTTGTTCATCGCATCGCTCAACCGATCAATGTAAGTATTCCGCAACTTCTTTGTTGTATTCACATGTTGTTTCATTGCTTAATCGATCCCGGTTAGACCATAGAAACCCACCAGTATGTCCGACCGGACATGATATACATCCGACTGGACATACGTAAGTCAAATATATGTCCGACCAAAATACTAAGCTATCTGGCCATATTCTTTCTTGTATACCAGTTGTATATGGTTACCCTTGTGGTATATAGGATGGAAACTCGGATGTAAAATCAATAACCAATTCCGAATGGACGGTAATATGGTATGCATTCAAGATATAATTCCACAAACCACTGTGAAACAACTATTCACCTAGATTATGTAGGATGTATGGCCAGACTTGTCCATATTCGGTTGTATATTCCTTTATTACCTCAATTTTATGTTTTATTGTGTATGTTTAATGATCAATAACTATCACATGATTATGATTGCTTTGCATGTTTAATGATTAAAACATGATTATGGTTTTCTCGCATATTCAATGATTATCACATTATTATAGTTGCTAAGCATGATTTTGCACTTATGGTTTTGAAGAACATCCGACCAGACATCATGTATGTCCTGCTGGTTATAAATTATGAGGAAAATGTCTAACCAGGATTTGGTGAAACATGTCCCATGTATTAAATGCCACTGTCCTATGTTATATTGGTTTATATTTCTGATTTGTGCATCACCTCCACATAGGCTTTGATAATATCCGACCGAACATTAAGTGATAAAGTATATATGGCCAAGTTCCCTCAAGGCTAGGCCTATGAAAGACATGCTTTGATATCTTAAAATTATCCTGATAACCAATGCATTTTATTATGTCTGCTTGCTTAAATCTATTTACATCAGGTTATCATTGTTGTTATCATCACTTGATTCTCTCGTTTACGAAAAAAATCCAACCCGACATGAACCATGCCTTGCTGGACATATATGTGATGTCTTGTTGATTATACGTATGTCTGGTCAAGCCTCTTCGAGGCCAGGTGATTACGCCCAAAAAATAACTTGCGGTTATCGCAGTATAGTTGGGGTGACGATTCCTCAGAGAGATGGTTACAGGAACTAATTTACTCAAACAAAAACTTTAGCAATAACTTAAGTAAATAAAAAGATTAGATTAATAATATAAGATAAAACTATGGAAAGTAAATAAAAGATATCAACAGAGATAAACAGCAAAGTATCGGGAATCCCTCTTGCATCAAACTCATATACTCAGTTATTGATTCCTTTTATTACACAATTGAAGGTTTCACATCCCAAACCAACAACCGGAAGATATTCATGTTGGAGTTTAATCAAGTCCACAAGATCACAAACAATGCATAAAAAACGAGTTGAATACTCAAAGGAGTAAGGCGGAATTCATACTCACATTGATGGGTTTGATGCTAGGAAGAACAAGACCAAAAACGCACTGCATGTTGCTGCCTCCATCAAGCTCGGTTTTGGACTGGTTTGGACTGCAGTGGACTGCCGGTGGGGGCTGTTATGATGCTCCAAATTCGGCCATGCAAGACTCCATTGAAGCTCCAAGCTTCAAGCTTTCCAAACTCAAGAAGATGCTTCCCTATCACCTATGTATGCCTCCTAGAGTGTGTGCTAGCACTTGTATTCTTCTTTTGCTTCTCAAATCATCGGTCAAACCAGAAAAAATTGATGAAGAATTCGGCAGTGAGCCGAGAAGAAGAAGAGAAGAAAATGGGAGGAAAGGAGAGAAAAACGTGAACTGTTGCTGAATGGAGAGAGAGAAGACCGAATAATGTGTTAAGTGAAAAGAAAAAGTAATTTATATTTATTCATTTATTTCCAAAAATAAATAAAACAAATATATATATTCCAACCTTTTCATATTCCATCACTTTTACTTATAACTTTAAGTCATATCACATCACTTTACATATCACATCTATTCACTTTAATAAAGTGACATATTGTCAAGTCACATCACTCAAAGTGACAATTGATTTGACGATTGACGCGATTAGGGATTTGACGCTTGATGTGGCTCGCGTGCCGCGCTCGAATTCGAAATGTGAATGCGCTCGCAATCACTCTCGGGCTCGGGTTCGCTAATTCCAAATTAACGAATTTTCCGTCGCGTCGTAATTAAATGATTACGCCTAGCGAATTCACTATTCACGTCGCTAACGAATTAATTCTAAATTAATTCATTCGCCCGAATTAAAATCTAATTTTAATTCCGCGTCGAAATCCAATTTCGATTAATATATCGAATATATTAATTTTATCGATTAATTCCAAATTAATCGTTCTCTCTCTTTAATTAATATTTTATCCCAGATAAAATATCTCCGCAATTAATCCCAGATTAATTTTCTCTCTCATCGAATTAATCCCAGATTAATTCTATCTCTCCCTTCTAATTAATCCCAGATTAATCAAAGTGCGAGTCATACGTCATCGGTGAATCTTCAGGAAGCGACCCATGAGATCTCCGGATATGTTGGCAGTAAATACGATCGTCGGACTGTCCGAACACGTAAGTACCTCGTACTACGTTTATATCGATTTACAAGACAAGGTTGGCTTCTAGCAAAGCGCCATGCCTACCCAATTCTCCAGAAATATTCTTACAGGAATATATAGATCTGTATCAAGTAGTATACCGTAGTATTGTGTATATCGGCCCAGTATCGGATAATCACGTGCTAGGGCTGGGGCTGGATAAGTGTCTGCCCCGTCCGAAACACATGTCGGATGTCTGGTAACATAGTCTCTATAATCGGATATACATGACCTGGTCACAATATCCCGATTGGTTGCGCAACACTCAAGAGCACTAGTACCGTATCCTGCGTGACATCATCTCCAAATGACTGAAGTGACACTTCCATCTTGACATCACACCCAATACACTACGACTCTCTGATAAACCCAGAAGTGGTGTACACAGAACCGGTTAAAGCCCCCTAACACCAAGACCAAAGTTTATCGATTATCGTAAGTATTAGCGATGCAAGTCTCAGGTTAAGACTATACACACCTACCTCGATTTCGGCCTCCCATAGACACATAGTCATAATACTAATGGGATTCCGAGGGGTCTATCCAGAGCGAAGCTGTTTCCCGTACCATCGGTGAAACACGACCTCCTATCGCACTTGCATAAGTATCCAATACTTATATATATGAGAACTATGCTGTTATGCCCTCACAACGCGCACACAAGTGCAATACTAGCCTATTCCGCATTATCGATGTCCAGTCTCGATAATACTACGGCTAGGGATATTTAATGATTAAACCTTCGGGACTGATACTGTCTCATATCATTCTCATCCAGGTACTAATCATAGGGACCTCTCTTCATTTATATATCTATGGTGATCTAATCACAAATGATGAGAGTGCAATTTCCTTGTCACATAGTTAATTTGCTACAACAACACAATGATCTGTGCAAATAGTGACGCTATGGGTCATTTTGTCCAACAATCTCCCACTTGGCACATAGCCAGTCACTCAAGTGTCCCACACCTGAACTATGTACGGTTCGCTCAAATTGCTGAGGAAAGGTTTTCGTCAGCGGATTTGTTCGTTTATCGTTTGACGCGATTTACACGATCATCACATCGCCACGATGTATGATCCGAACGAATCATGATGATATAGAAGTATATATCTGGATCGTCGATGAGACCTTTAATTCTTTAGCCTGTGCTGACGCCTAGCTCAGCTGCTAACAGAACTATATCTAATCTAATTAGATTTATTATCGATCCAAATGGCTTCTATTGCTGCCTCAGCTGCAGCAATAATCCGCATTTGTTGTTAATTCGGCAACAGTTATCTTGCTCGGAAGATTTCCAGCTTACTGTCCCAGTTTTCAATCTTTATAGTACCGCAGTATTTACCGGTTTGGAAACTTGCAGCAGTGATCCCAGTCACTTCAAGTTCTCCATCTCCATAGTTTAAGACAACATCTTTAGTTCTCTCAGATACTAACAGATGTTCTTAATCTTCAATCCATTGACTATCACTTGGATTGACCCGATTGTGACTCCATATGCTCAAAGCGTATGAGACACCAATACAAGTACATTTTAAATGTACAATTTCTCAGAGAGTGTTACCAACTCCAAATCTAGCCCAGTAGATCTTTATTCCTTGAATAAAGGTTGTTACTCCCCAGAATTCTACGGAGAATTTCTTATGAAAGCCAAGCTTTCACCGATTGTTTTATGGGAATTTCATTGTCAGTGCTCTCTCCCACTAGCCTCCTTATATACACAAGAATTATTTCGTTTTGAGTTAAATCATAAACCATTATGATTATTTCAAAACGTCAGTTCCAAGAACCCTATGCTTGCTTCAATCCAAACATGGATTGAATAATCCGCAAACCTTGTTTGTCGGTTATACAAAATCGTCAGAATGTTATAAACATTCTCCAAAAGGTTTCCTTTTCAGGAAAGCGATTTTGATTTATAACTGACATATTTCACAAATGAAATATACAGTTATCAACAAGCATCTTCAAAATGGATTTACCATGGCAACAGGTAAAAGGTTGAACCGTTATTAACACAATGTTGATAACGATACCTTTCCGTCAAAAGCCCAGCTTTGTACGTTGGTATGTTGCCTACCATGTATGTCTTCCTTGAAGACGTTTAATGTACCATGGGCACAATGCCTCGTGGTACAACAACTAGTATCCAAAATAGTTGTTAAACATGGAATCCATTTTGGACTTATGGCACTTGCCATAATAGGGAGTTGATACCTTGTATCACTACCTCATACATAATCAGTTGGTGTACCTTAAAAGATTAAGATCTTTATGAGGTGAGATCAGAAACCCATACCCCAGGTTGTTTTTGACTCTCTCTGATCTACGCGGTTCTTGTGTTTTTGAAGATTAATGGTATAGATTTATCATTGATGAACTATTTGTGTTCCATTAAGGACTTCGTGCTTTGAATAGTATTACTCCGATTTTCATCGAGTATCACTATCCTCCCACTGACCACTGCATATCGGTATTCCTCTCAGGAAAACCGCATGGTGAGCAACAATCACATTGTTCTCATGTGGGATTTATAAGTACTATACTTATGGTTTCCCTTAGGAAAAACCTATTGGCACTTATCCAATTGGGTCTTTTAGTTTGGTATCATCCAAACGTCATGCCTGGCATACCCAAATTATCAGGAATGAGAAACCTCGTTTCTTTCCTGTTCATATCCTATATGATATCTGTCAAACAGATTTACATGGAACCTTATTCTAAATAAGTTTGCACTGTTAATACATATCCTGTTTGAAGGAAATGATAGCTCAGAGCGACTCGTGATAAACCTTATCATGCCCAACAAAATTCGGTTTCAGTTCGGACACACCGTCTAACTGACGTGTCTCGTTTAATTGTGTCCTAGACAACAATGCCATAAATAAGTCTCTATTGATCAAATCAATTTGAGCTATTTATTTGTCATTTTATATGTTTGATTTTTTTAATTATATTCAAAATATAAATTCTGTTATTTACATCTAATGTATTTATCTCAGTATCATCTTTATATAATAAAACACTTTAGTGTTTTGGAATATAAAGGTTCACACCCGCAGTGGGTTAAACACTGATAAAGAGATAATGTTTCTAGTCAAACTAGTTACATTATAACAGTTCCTAATTTAAGTACACACCCCAGGTTAGTTCCTAAACTTAGGTATCTACGGTCGAAACAGCGACTTTCGTCCCGTTTCCGATTCGCAGAGGAATCTCAGCTTGAAGTCAGTATCCTGCTCAAAGCAGATTCTGAATATCAATACATATATATTATGTACCACACTAAGTATTTAAAATCTAATTTCAATACTAGCTGTGAACATAACTAAGACAAATATTTTTAAAGTTAGAGCCTCGCCCTTTCTTTAATCCTCCTTCGTGTCTTCCATATCCAATGGTAGTCACTTTGGGATATGTCAATTATCCTTTTCAATATTTTAGGAACCTTAGGCCAAGCCTTGGGTTTTTAGAATATTGAAAGGAATGTGCACCTCGTGCTACATGCCCAATTGCAAACTTTGACTTTTCTCCACTAGAATAGTCAATTAATTCTCCAAGAATTATTAATTGCAATTTTAATACTTTTAAATCTAAAGATAGATTTATTATAAGTATATTAATTAAGCATTAAAGTCATCATCACATAAATCTTCCAAAGATTTTATGCTCTACTATTTGCTTAATTTTGGGCTTAAGGTATAATAAGTTATTTTATCAAATAAAGTAACCTATTATTTATTCCCAATTTGAAAATTAAATCATTTAAAATATTTTAATCCTAGATTATATTTTAAATATTCAACTTTTCAATTTTATCTTGATTACAATAGTCCAACTATTTAATCAACGATTAGTGGTACTTTATATATTATAATGATTATAATAGTCCAACTATATAATCAAATATAATCCAAATTAATTAACCTCAATTACATTGATTACTATAATCCAATTATAAAATCAACTGTAAACTGAAATTAATTAATTCAAATATATTGATTAATATAATCCAATTATATATAATCAAGTATAATACAGTCTAACTGTTCATTAAAACAACAATTTAAATATTAGTCTAACTAACATTTAATATAACGACGAAATAATTTAAATGAGCGTGTTTAGCGAGTATTCGAACGAATGTTGCAAATTCAATACTTGCCTCCCACTATTTTTCGTCGAGTCTCTAACCCTCTGTGGAGTACTCGGGAAACCGTGTTTCCTAGTGGGCTAGGATCCCGTTAAATAACACACAACCCTGACTTTGGCCAATAAAAAGTTGTATGCTATTTAACTAGGTAGATCTCACAGATCAATTGGATCTCATCCAATTCCTAGATCCGGTTAGGTGGACATCCAAGTCCGAAACATATGTATAATGTCAATGTATCCATTACATTTTCCTAACCTATCCTCCTCCGAATCATTTAGGCCTTGGCTTTGGCCAAAACAAACCTAATGATTCCAGTTAAGCAGGACCCATTGACGAGGAAAGTTTCGTAATCAATGTCATTGGACAAAAAGTGACCTGACTTTGGCCATAAAAATCACGATTTGGACAAGACACCGATATGCAACAAAACTCTCATGATTCAAGTACATCCTTGATTGACAAAGGTCTTGACTTTGGTCAATAAAAACCAATGCCAACTTCGGATCTTGAACAAGAATCATTCAATGGAAGGATATTTGCTTAATATAAAACGAGGGTTTTTCGCGTGCAAATTGGCTACCAATTTAATTATCTTTGTTAAGGTCTCATCATCATACACCCTTAAGCATGCATTCTAAACACATATAAAAGCGAGTATGAAATAAAATAATAATGATATGCGGATGGATATTTTACATTGATCCTAGATCAAATCTCTCACTTTCTCTCTCCCCCGGTAGCACTAGTATTACTTCTACCCACTACACTACACTTCTAAAGAAACCTCTTTTACATGGAGGGGAATAGGTGAGAAGAGAATACAAAGAAATAGAGATAAGGCTGGACACGCAGGTCCAATTTAATAAATCAAATTTATTACAATTTCCAAAATCGCCCAACCCGACTAATATCCATCCGATATACATTATTCAAACATCACAACCATGTATTCATACAAGCATGTTATCAATCAATCAATCAAATTAATTAATCTTGATTATTAGTGATCATCCAATGTTCAAACAAAGATTTGATTTTTGTTCGAGTCAAACTCGTATTGCAAACACGTACTCAAAGTACAATTTCTACGACGAATAAATTAAATACATAATTAAATCCAATTTAAACGTATTTAATTCTAATTCATTATTTAATTCCAAATTAAATATTACACTTTTATATAACGAACCTTTACGACTTAAATTCCAAATTTAATCGCAACGGGTCTCAAAGCCCGATTTAACATCTAATGTTTTATTAATTAAAGTCCAATGGGCTTTTTTAATTAATTTCTACAGGCGTGGACTTTTGGTCAACTCGGGTCAACCCGAACAACCAAAATCCATCCGGGAG
This sequence comes from Zanthoxylum bungeanum, assembly GCA_019454045.1. Lineage (NCBI taxonomy): Eukaryota > Viridiplantae > Streptophyta > Magnoliopsida > Sapindales > Rutaceae > Zanthoxylum > Zanthoxylum bungeanum. The sequence goes on from SKCR01023599.1 coordinate 20,278, forward strand.
TTACCCCATAAGCCTTTAAATTAATTTTGGCCCATTAGGCCCAATTAAATAATCAAGGTCCATTAAGTCATAATTGGACCTTTTGGATTCGGTTTTGGGCCTAATTGGATCCAACCAATTTTGCCTAAACCCAACTTTGTTACAACAAAGCCCAAAAGCCCAATTACAACCCAACAAGCCCAATTTCCAAAATCAAGCCCAAATTAATTAACTTATAAAATTCCCAATTTCACAATTAATTAACCTAAGTGTATTACATAATCAATTACCCAATTAACATTTCTAAAACATCAATTAGCCTAATTAATCATGCACTTTAACAACCAAATAGTGTCCAACACATTCAATTAAAATCAAACCCAATTAACATGCTTTCAAGTCTCGGCAATTAGGGGTTTTTCAATTCGATTCGGTTTCAATCCAATTGAGTCCACAATCTAATTTCCCAAATCAATTCAATTCATCCAATGAATTAAAACAACAAAATCACAAAGAATTCAATGTTCTTTAAAATCGGCCAAGCCACTTTAAAAGGGAAAAATGTTCCAAATCAAAATTCAATCCAATTGAACTTCAAAACAACATTAACCAATTGTTTTAAGTCATCCATGATCAAACAAAACAAAATTACCAAGACATTAGGTTCTTCCAATTTTCGGCCAAGCCTCCAATTTGGGGAAAATTGAATCCAATCCAATTTCATGAAATTGACCACACACAATCTCAATTAAACATGTTCTAAGCATACTTAAACATCCAATGCAATTAAAACATGCTTAAAACACATTTACCCAATTAAGTTTCATGTTCAACAACCTAAGAATTGGGGAAAATTGATCTAATCCAATTTTCTTGAAATCGATCATGCACAACTTCAATTCAACCTCATTCAAGCATAATGCATCAAACAATTCAACCAAATCATGCCTAAATCGAGTTTACCCAAATTAAAGTTTCTACCAAAATTTGCAAATTGGGGAAAATCAATCCAATGATTTTTTTGTCAAATTGATTACATATATCTCAAATTAGATCATATATAAGCATTCTTACACAATCAATTTGTCAGAATCAAGCCAAAATCAAAAAGCCCAAATTACTCAAGAACCCTAATTTCGGTTTTCATGCATCAATGGCTCTAGATACCAATGTTGGAGTTTAATCAAGTCCACAAGATCACAAACAATGCATAAAAAACGAGTTGAATACTCAAAGGAGTAGGTGCGGAATTCATACTCACATTGATGGGTTTGATGCTAGAAGAACAAGACCAAAAACGCACTGCATGTTGCTGCCCTCCCAAGCTCGGTTTTGGCTGGTTTGGACTGCAGTGGACTGTGCGGTGGGGGCTGTTATGATGCTCCAAATTCGGCCATGCAAACTCCATTGAATCTCCAAGCTTCAAGCTTTCCAAACTCAAGAAGATGCTTCCCTATCACCTATGTATGCCTCCTAGAGTGTGTGCTAGCACTTATTCTTCTTTTGCTTCTCAAATCATCGGTCAACCAGAAAAAATTGATGAAGAATTCGGCAGTGAGCCGAGAAGAAGAAGAGAAGAAAATGGAGGGAAAGGAGAGAAAAACGTGAACTGTTGCATGTGGAGAGAGAGAAGACCGAATAATGTGTTAGTGAAAAGAAAAAGTAATTTATATTTATTCATTTATTTTCCAAAAATAAATAAACAAAATATATTCCAAACCTTTTTTCATTCCATCATTTTTCCATCACTTTATAACTTTAAGTCATATCACATCACTTTACATATCACATCTATTCACTTTAATAAAGTGACATATTGTCAAGTCACATCACTCAAAGTGACAATTGATTTGACGATTGACGCGATTAGGGATTTGACGCTTGATGTGGCTCGCGTGCCGCGCTCGAATTCGAAATGTGAATGCGCTCGCAATCACTCTCGCTCGGGTTCGCTATAATTCCAAATTAACGAATTTTCCGTCGCGTCGTAATTAAATGATTACGCCTAGCGAATTCACTATTCACGTCGCTAACGAATTAATTCTAAATTAATTCGTTCGCCCGAATTAAAATCTAATTTTAATTCCGCGTCGAAATCCAATTTCGATTAATATATCGAATATATTAATTTTATCGATTAATTCCAAATTAATCGTTCTCCTCTCTTTAATTAATATTTTATCCCAGATAAAATATCTCCGCAATTAATCCCAGATTAATTTTCTCTCTCATCGAATTAATCCCAGATTAATTCTATCTCTCCCTTCTAATTAATCCCAGATTAATCAAAGTGCGAGTCATACGTCATCGGTGAATCTTCAGGAAGCGACCCATGAGATCTCCGGATATGTTGGCAGTAAATACGATCGTCGGACTGTCCGAACACGTAAGTACCTCGTACTACGTTTATATCGATTTACAAGACAAGGTTGGCTTCTAGCAAAGCGCCATGCCTACCCAATTCTCCAGAAATATTCTTACAGGAATATATAGATCTGTATCAAGCGTAGTATACCGTAGTATTGTGTATATCGGCCCAGTATCGGATAATCACGTGCTAGGGCTGGGGCTGGATAAGTGTCTGCCCCGTCCGAAACACATGTCGGATGTCTGGTAACATAGTCTCTATAATCGGATATACATGACCTGGTCACAATATCCCGATTGGTTGCGCAACACTCAAGAGCACTAGTACCGTATCCCTGCGTGACATCATCTCCAAATGACTGAAGTGACACTTCCATCTTGACATCACACCCAATACCTACGACTCTCTGATAAACCCAGAAGTGGTGTACACAGAACCGTTTAAGCCCCCTAACACCAAGACCAAAGTTTATCGATTATCGTAAGTATTAGCGATGCAAGTCTCAGGTAAGACTATACACACCTACCTCGATTTCGGCCTCCCATAGACACATAGTCATAATACCAATGGGATTCCGAGGGGTCTATCCAGAGCGAAGCTGTTTCCCGTACCATCGGTGAAACACGACCTCCTATCGCACCTTGCATAAGTATCCATACTTATATATATGAGAACTATGCTGTTATGCCCTCACAACGCGCACAAGTGCAATAAGCCTATTCCGCATTATCGATGGTCCAGTCTCGATATACTACGGCTAGGGATATTTAATGATTAAACCTTCGGGGACTGATACTGTCTCATATCATTCTCAGTCCAGGTACTAATCATAGGGACCTCTCTTCATTATATATCTATGGTGATCTAATCACAAATGGAGAGTGCAATTTCCTTGTCACATAGTTAATTTGCTACAACAACACAATGATCTGTGCAAATAGTGACGCTATGGGTCATTTTGTCCAACAATTCAATTCTACACATATTCAAATTCTAAGGTAATTAATATTATTTTCTCTATGTTAACATCACATAAAAGTGATCATTACGAGTTATCTAACGTCGACAATATACCCTCAGGCAATATTGCAGCAGAATACCAACACGCAAAACAACTTTTACCTGTCACAACTGGGTTCGCAAATCACACATAGAAGAAGCATGACTGGATCTATATGGGATTTGACAAAACAAATTTTTTGGGCTAATAAATCGAAGGATAATAAAGAATAACAAACATTAATTATATTAAATGTTAAAAGGTACTTAAGAAATCAAAAACATAATATAAGAATTTAAATACAAGAGTTCACCCATAGCTTTGCCTAGGATATTAGTTCTCCATAAAGAATAAACATAATAGCCTGGGATTGGAGAGACATATTGTTCTGAATTATCACTACTCTAACTCTCAGCTCATGTGCTCTAATTTCTTCTATGCTCCTCGGCTTATTCTCTGCTTGCGCATAGCCTGCGCTGTTCTCTCTAAAATATTTATTGTTTTATATGCGTGAGGCTTCCCACGTCGGGAGCTTGCATTTTCACCACATTTGCATGCTTTTTAAAACAAAAATTATCTAAACCTAATGCAATTGGATTTTAGGCCCACATGCTCTCTAAAATTGGAATTCTTTCACACCACTTTCTAGTAAATAGAATTGGAGGATTAGGTTAATTTTCCTGTCCCACACAAGTCTTTCTTTTTCAACTCTCTTTTATTTTGGTCAACAATTTCATGCAAACTCCCTCTTTCACACAGCTGCCACCTTTGCTCTCCAATTTGTGCTTTTATAACAAGGAAACAATGTCAAAAAAGCCACGCCACTTTGCTTGCTTATTAAACAGATATTTTCCTTTTCAACATTTTCCAATTCGGCCCCACATGAAAAGCTTTTCTTGTTTTTGTATTTGTTTCTTGTTTCCTTCACGTTCATGCATTCTTCAATTTGGTCAAAAGTTTGGCTCCTTGTTACTTGGTCAAATGTTGCGTGTGATGCATCCATTAGGCTCCGAAACATATTCAATTGTTCCATTCTCATTGATTCATTGCTTCTGATAACAAAGCACAAAATGACTCTCATTAAGATTAAAATATATGATAATAAAGCTGAGTTAGCAATATTCTAAGTACACTTTCGTGCATTTATCACAACCCCCAACCAGCTTATTGCTAGTCCCTAGCAATTCAAGCGCAAAAATAAAATAAAAACTAAAATAAATAAATAAAACTATCTAACCACTTTCGTAGGGATCATGATTACATTTAGCATATGCAACAAGCTTTTAAACCCATAGGTGTCCCTAGTGGACGAGTTATAGTCTCGTGAGGGCTTACAGAACGACACTCACAAACTTCATTCAAAACACATACAGTCATGCAAACTGAAAATACAACACAGACTAGTCTCAATAGTTACACATAACATTGTCCTCAAAGAATGCATAGTAATGAAACCATAGAACCTCAAAGTACTCAACGTACTCGAATCTAAGTCCTGAATAAATCATCTAAGCCAGACTCACAGTGTGTGTGTGAAAATGTTCATTCATAGCTTGATTCCTAGGTAAGCCAACTTAATGATTTCGTTTAAAAATAGGATCGATGAGTCAAACCAACCTAGATATCTCAATTAAGCTTTGTAGTTGCTTTTCTTCTGTGCTCAATATGATTTTTCTTTTCTTTTCTTGTCTTTTTTTTTTTCTTTTGAATTTTTTTTCTTTTTTTTCACAACTTTTTTTTTTCTTCAATACACTACCCTTAAGGTAGCATTTCTCCTCATGGTGGTCCTAATACTCGCCCATGGGTAGCTTCACATTTATCGGTTATATGTGGTTCATTTTCTTTCTTTAGAGACATTTTCTTTTCATTTTCAATCATACCACTCATCATAACACAAACAAATCAGGATAGACATCTAAACAAACGGTCATTCATCGACATGCAATTTCTTCAACTAGTCACCTCGCTAACTACGCAGGCTTTCACTGCTAAAAATCTATAATTAAGTGCTTATGAGTCTAACATAGATAAACTACTCAAAGTATCATATAAAAATACATCAGGAACTTATCGTTTCTAAGATTTCACCCTAAAGCAAATAATTTCATCATTGGACTTATGTTTAACTATTAAGGACTAAATAAAAAAACAAAACAATAATTTTTTTAATAAAATATATTTATGACAGGTATTATCATGCGCATGCATACACCCCCATACTTAAAGCTTGCATTGTCCTCAATGTAAGATAAATATAAAGAAAAAGGATTAAAGAAAACCACTACTAGGCGCGAAGTTAATCAGGTTCCCGCTGGTGAGACTTGGGTTGTGTGGATGTGTAGGTTGTGTTGACACCTGCATAAACACTCATGCAAAATAAAAAAAATAAACATGCAATTAGTACAAAATAAAATAAAATTAATGTAAATAAAATAAAATACATATGCAAAGGTTGCCTCCCCGCTAGCACTAAGTTTAACGTCTTCAGCCAGACGTAACCACTTAAGTTTTTCATGGAGACTTCCATCTAGCGTACTGATGAAGGCATGAGAGAGAATTTCTGTCTAGTTGTGGCAGTGTATCTATTGATCCCCCAGGGTCTGGTGATTGTTTAAATCTTGGGCTGCTCATAAGGAAAAGTTGGCTCAACCTCCCTTTTAATCTCACAGGTATCATCTTTAATTGAGCCCTAATTTTTCTTTTCCTCTTCTTACGGTTCTTTGGAATCAATTTCACTTTGGGAGGGTTTGATTCATGGTGTGAAAAAGCTATTTCCGATAGGAATGTTTCTAGCATGTACGAGTAATGACACTCATCACCATCATGTGGTTGCTTCTCGACATGAAAAATATTAGTGTTTGAGGAAATGGTACTCTAATTGGGAAATTTGGAACTTGTTCTTCTTGAGAGGCATCTTCACTATTATCCTTGGGGACACCTACAGTGTTGGGCATGTTTTGCACTCCTACCTCTTTATCGCTCCTAGTGATTATGACATTAACACCTCTTATATTGGCTACCTCATGATTAGTCTGTGCCATGTGTTGGCCCTGAGGATTAGGTTGAGTCTGAGATGAGAATTTTCCTTGTTCTTGCACACTCAGAAAATTAGTTAACTTAGAGATCTAACTCTTAATCTCCATATTATTTTCAACTACCTGAGCTATCAACGACTTGAACCTTTGATTGGTTTTGCTCTGGGTCTCCACAAATGATTTCTGGGCCTCTATAGTTGATTTCTGGGCTTCTATGAATGCTTCCATAATATCCTCTAAAGAAATCCTAAGAATGGAATATGTGTGATACTGGGGAGCACTATAACCTCTAGGTTGGGATATTTGACTCAACTGATGAGAATCATGTTTCCAACTAAGATTGGGATGGTTCCTCCAACTAGGGTTATAAGTGTCTGAGTAAGGTGTGTAAGGCTTTTGGTACATCCCTAAAGTGTTGTAGTATTCCTCATATGTACCCCTCATCTCACCGTATGCAGGACACTCTTAAGTTTCTAGGTGGGCGACTGAATGCACAGTCTTGCTATCTCTGGCTTTTAAGGCTTTTATATGTCTAGTCAATAGCTCCACATGTGCCCTAATACTATCATATTCCATATAGTGGTGTATGTTTCTGCCAGAAGGAGTGTGTGTCCTATCAGTGCTTTCTAGAGCATTAGGTCCAGTCCACGTATGAGATTTCTCAGCTAGGTCATCTAAATACTCAAATGCCTCATCAGGGTCTTTTCGGATTAACTCACTATTACACATTGTCTCCATGAATTGGCGCTCTCTAGGGGTTAGACCATCATAAAAATAACTTATTAAGCACCAACTCTCATACCCATGATGAGGACAACTAGCTAGCATATCCTTATACCTCTCCCACATTTGACAAAGGGTTTCACTATCTCTCTGGGAGAAGGTGGAGATTTATCTTTTCAAGGGATTCGTCTTATGGTATGGGAAGTATTTATTAAAGAACGCCTGTGTCATATCACCCCAAGTTCCTATTGACATAGGTCTTAAAGAATATAACCAGCTCTTAGCTCTATCCTTAAGGGCAATGGGAAGAACTTAAGTCTAATTGTGTCTGTTGTTCCAAACTTGTCATGGAATGTAGCTACAACTTCTTCAAACTCCCTAATATGCACGTAAGGATTCTCGCTCTCTAAACCGTGAAAAGTTGGAAGATATTGTATCATTCCTGGGTTAAAATATATGTGTGGTGCATTAGGAGGAAACATGATGCACGATGGTGTAGGTGTGCGAGTGGGGTGGAGGTACTCTTCAAGAGTCCTCATAGGTGGTCTCTCGTATTCATTCATGGTATGTGCACTAGAAGCGGATGGTGTGGTAAAAGGATTTTCAAATATGTTCTCAGAGTCTGAGCTTTCTTCTTCAGTCCTAACAAATCTACCAAACTATCCCTACGTCTAGGCATGATATTAAACTCAAGTAAATCAAGAAAAAAAAATTAAATAATTAAATAATTAAACTAAATAAATAAAAATAAAATAAAAATAAAATCTAAACTAAACTAAAACTAAAATTGAAATACTATAAATAAGCAAATAAATAAATAAATAAAATAAACTAAAAGTAAAATAAACTAAAATTAAAAAAATTCAAATAAGGAACGAAGTTACCGCTTCGTTGATGAGTAAGCAAACCTGCTCCTTTAGATTGTAAACCGTCTCCCCGGCAACGGCGCCAAATTTTGATTACTCCCAAAAAATAACTTGCGGTTATCGCAGTATAGTTGGGGTGTCGATTCCTCAGAGAGATGGTTACATGAACTAATTTACTCAAACAAAAACTTTAGCAATAACTTAAGTAAATAAAAAGATTAGATTAATAATATAAGATAAAAACTATGGAAGTAAATAAAAGATATCAACAGAGATAAACAGCAAAGTATCGGGAATCCCTCTTGTATCAAACTCCTATATTCAATTATTGATTTCTTTATTACACAATTGAAGGTTTCACATCCCAAACCACAACCGGAAGATATTCAATTCTACACATATTCAAATTCTAATGTAAGTAATGATTATTTTCTCTATGTTAACAGCACACAAAAGTCATCATTACGATTTATCTAACGTCGACGATATACTCTCAGGCAATACTACAGAAGAAGACCAACACGCAAAATAACTTTTACCAGTCACAACTGGGTTCGCAAATCACACATAGAATAAGCATGACTGGATCTATATGGGATTTGAAAAAACACATTTTTGGGCTAATAAATCGAAGGATAATAAAGAATAACAACATTAATTATATTAAATGTTAAAAGGTACTTAAGAAATCAAAAACATAAATATAAGAATTTAAATATAAGAGTTCACCCCTAGCTTTGCCTAGGAGATTAGTTCTCCATAAAAGAAATAAACATAGCCTGGGATTGGAGAGACATATTGTTCTGAATTATCACTACTCTAACTCTCAGCTCCTGCGTTCTGGTTTCTTCTATGCTCATCGGCTTCTTCTCTGCTTGCGCACTGCCTGCGCTGCTCTCCAAAATATTTGTTGTTTATGCGTGAGGCTTCCCACACCTGGAGCTTGTTGTTTTCACCACATTTGCATGCTTTTATAAAAAAAAATAATTGAAACCTAATGTAATTTGGTTTTAGGCCCACGTGCTCTCTAAAATTGGAATTCTTTCACGCCACTTTCTAGTAAATAGAATTGGAGGATTAGGTTAATTTGTCGGGCTCGTACAAGTCTTCCTTTTTCAACTCCCTTTTGTTTTGGTCAACAATTTCATGCAAACTCCCTCTTTCACACGGTTGCCACCTTTGCTCTCCAATTTTTGCTTTTGTAACAAGGAAACAAGGTCAACAAAGCCACGCCACTTTGCTTGCTTATTAAACAGATATTTTCCTTTTCAACATTTTCCAATTCGGCCCCACATGAAAAGCTTTTCTTGTTTTTGTATTTGTTTATTTTTTCCTTCATGTGCATGCATGCTTCAATTTGGTCAAAAGTTTGCCTCCTTGTTACTCGGTCAAATGTTGCATGCGATGCGTTCGTTAGGCTCCGAAACATATTCAATTATTCCACTCTCCTTGATTCATTGCTCCTAATAACATAGCACAAAATGACTCTCATTAAGATTAAAATATATGATAATAAAGCCGAGTTATTAGTGTTCTAAGTACACTTTTGTGCACTTATCACCAGACCATGTGATGTCTGCTCAGATTTATTTTATCCTCTATGTCGTAATAATTGTTCGTCATGTTACAATATTCTAGATTTACTTACTGTTTACATGTTCATCTCCCGCTTTGGTAATGTTTCATCGTAGATTGCTCATTTATATTAATTGTATATGTGGCCACTAATGTATGTTTCTACGTCCCTGGTTAACACATTATGTTCAGCCAGACTTCCATAATGTCTGGCCGGAAGTTTGATAATCGGGTTAATGTCTGGCCTGCTATAAAAGATATCTCGCTAGGCCTCTCCGAGGCCAGGCCGATGAGATATTTAAGATTATTTCCTTATCATTTTATCATTGTTGTAATAATTCATAGACCCTTATTTGCTTCATTGATTGTTTTCGCTATTTGTATTTGTGCCATTGTGTGCCTTTATAAATTATTATTGCTTGTTCTTGCTTTATAATATATGGGGATACATATCTGGAGCTTAAATATTGTACTGACATCAGTAAGAAACCATTCAGAACCCAAACGGGTTTAAGGTTAGACCTTGCAAGAGGTGTAGTACGGCCTTAAATCATTCCAATGTCTTACACTGGGTGGCGACTCAATTATTCTCTGATTAGTTCCAATGTGGACTATCCATACTCTCTACGGGCTGCGAGCCCAACAGTGAAGTGGTCGTCGACGTCATAGGCATAGCGATCAACCCTGCTTTGCTTCTACATATGGAAACTCCACTGGGGATAGAGAATTGACCCCGAAAAACTGCCTTGTAATATTTATGGCAAGATTGAGGAGAACCATGTCTTTATCTTTTGCATACCTTTTTTAACCCCGATGGCATTTCAAATCGAGAAATCGCTTTCACTCAAGGCAGTGGATTGGTATGTGATGATAAACATCACTTATTGGCACGTACCCTTAGGTATTAAGGTACGTTCACTTGGTCGATTAAACCTTTGGGTGTGGAGACCTAGTTGTGAACAATCATTTATAACATTAGGTATAAAAAAAAGGTATGTTCGCTTGGTCAGTTGAACCCTTAGTGAGAAGACCTAGTCGTGGAAATCCTTCACCGACAAGAGCCTAAGATGTAACCTTATGAGCCCATATAAAAATCCATAGTTATTATCGTATAAGAGCCTCCATTGTGCTTGAGTTTGGGCCCCCAATCATTTGAAGCCATTTGAATCTTTTGCCATGAGATATGAAACTTTTTGGGTCTTTTCAATTGGGACATGTTTGCATTTCATGATAATTGGGCCAGATGTTTTGAAATGACAATGAGCCATCATATATGTGAACCTTGTTGGGCCTAAAATATTTAGTTAAAATCTAAAATGCTGAAATATAAGTCTGATACATTCGCTGGCTTTCACCCGGAAAGGTGGTACTCCTTGTTTTAGCTCATTTAGATATACTTAAACATCTTAAATCCATCCCCAAATAATTGTGATTACTAATGGTCTAATTCATCATTTTTAGACAATAGCACGATCCTCATATAAGGTTTAGTCATTTCTTGTAAATGGGCGGCTTTTGTCTTTTAACAATGAAACGAAATCGAAGTATCCAATGTTGAACTTATAGCATATGAGAGAAACAGTTTATGTACCCCACGTTGGTGCATAAACTAAGCCAAACATATGGTAGATATAGACCTACCACGTGTGTGGGAGGAATAAGGTTGGAATGATATATGTTGGTTGAGCATGCATTACATGCATCATATTGATCCTTTGTTTTGCAACCATCATAGTGTCACGGTGGGTTAGGGAACAAGATAGACCCGTCAAGAAATAAGTAATTGTTGGACAATTATGACCCATGACATCACTATTTGTAAAAGACATTGTGGTTTTTATACAAATTAACTATGTGACAAAGGAAAATGCTTTTTATCATTTTGTATTTGGATTACTTGAATATATAATAATAATAAAAGTCTTTATGATTAGTTCCGGATTAATAAGATATGAGACAATATTAATCTATGAACGGTTTAATCATTAAATATCCATAGTCGTAGTATTATCGAGACTGGACATCGATAATACGGAATAGACTAGTATTACACTTGTTCGCGTTATGGAAGCTTAACGGCATAGTTCTCATATATTTAAGTATATGATACTTATGCAAGTGTGATAGGAGATTCTGTTAGCCGTTGGACCGGGAACAGCTTTGCTCTGGATAGACCCCTCGGAATCCCATTGGTAGTATGACTATGTGTCTATGGGACTCCGAATCAGGGTAGGTGTATGTGGTAGTAACCTGAAATTTGCATCGGTAATACTTGCGACAATCAGTTTGCTTTGGTTTTGGTCGTCCGGGGCTTTAACAGGTTCTGTGTACGCCTTTTCTGGGTTTACTGAGAATCGTAGTGTATTGGATGTGATATCAAGATGGAAGTATCACTTCACTCATATGGAGAAGATGATCACGCAAGGATACATAACTAATACTCTTATATGCTGCAGCTATCGGGATAATATGACTAAGTCATGATTATCCGATTACAGAGACTAGTTGCTAGTGATCCGATATATGATTCTTACGGGGCAGACACAATTCCAACCTCAGGCCTAGCATGTGACATCCGATACTGGATCGTAATAAGCAATACATAGTATATTATGCCTGATATAGATTATATATTCTTCATTGAATATTTCTGGAGAATTGGGTAGGCACGGTGCTTTGCTAGAAGTCAACCATGTCTTGTAAATCGGTGAGAACGTGGTACACGGTACGCATGTGTCGGATAGTCCGACAACCGGATTTACTGCCAACATATCCAGGGATCTCTTGGGTCACTTCCCAAAGATTCACCGATGACATTTGACTCGAACAGAATTAATCTGGGATTAATTAAGATAGAGAAAATTAATCTAGGATTAAATACGGTAAGAATTTATCTGGAATAAAATTTGAATAGAAGAGAGAACTCAATTAATTTGGAATTAATCGATTAAAAATATATATTTGATATATTAATTGAAATCGGATTTCAATGCGGAATTAAAATTGGATTTTAATTCGGGCAAACGAATTAATTTAGAATTAATTCGTAAGCGACTTTCGTAATAATTTTGCTAGGCATTATTATTTAATTGAATTGGATTTAATTACGTTGCAACGGAAAATTCGCTTAATCGGATTAAACGAACCCGAGCTCGAAGTGTGTTGAGCAAGCCCACTTAAATTTTAAATTTAAGTGGTAGGGCCCACTAACTTACATCAATTGTCAACACAAGTTGATGGAAGTAGTTGAGAGCTTTTAATGAAACTTCTCCAACATACTTTGCTTTTTGTTTTGCTTTTTTGAAAATCATATACACCTTTTGGAAAGTCAACTTTGGTAATTGTTTTTAGAAAACAAAATCAAAAACACAAAACTCTTTCTTCTCTCCTAGGCTTGGCCGAAACTCTTCCTCTCCCTTTGAAGTTTTTGTTGCCAAAATTTCAAGCTTGCTAGTACATTTGAAGTTGATTAAGGTGATAGGGAAACTCACCCTTGGGTTGGATTCATTCAAAAAAGCTTGGAGCTTCATCAACATACAAAGAAAGTTTTGAATCACATCCGTTCAATGTAAGTTTTTTCCGTAAACTCACTTGATCATTCACACACAATATCATGCGTTAGAGACCTTGGGCAAGTCTTAGAGACACTAACAATGGTATCAGAGCCACCTAAACTTGATTTCAAAATCTAGGGTTTGTGGACTTTAGTTTGGGATATTTTGCTTGGAGATTGATTTACCTAAATTGATTGTGTGGTTGTGTTTATATGATGATGAATTGGATTTGTGCATCATTGGATTTGAGAAAAATTGATTGGATCAAAAATCCACAATTCCTTATGCATGACCGAATGTGACCCTAGTATGCTCATGATGATTTTTTGAAAATTAGACAATTGGATGTGTTGTAAGCATGAAATGAATATTGATTGTTGATTTAATTGGATTAAAATCAAAATTGGATATTATTTATGCCCATTGCCGTGAGCTATAGCATGTTGGAATGGATTGATTTTGCTTCAATTGTGTTGGACATGAATCGGATAAATTAAGCATGATTAATTTGATTAATTAATATTTTAGAAATATTAGATTAATAATTAATTGTGTTAATTACACTTTAATTAAAATTAATGTGATATTTGGAATATTATGTTAATATAAATTAGTCTTTAAAATTGGATTGGGCTAATTTGTTATATTTGGGCTAATGGGCTTGGTTGGGTCAAGTTTGGTTTTGGACAATTGGGTTGGATCCAATTGGGCCTAAAACCATTTCCATAAAGTCCAAATATGACTATTGGGCCTTTAGAAAAAATTAATTGGGCCTAATGGGCCAAAATTGATTTTTGGGCAAAGGGTGATTCCTAATTGGGCCTTGGCTTTTGGGTTGGATCCATAATGGCCAAAGCCCACGCCTAAAGAATTAATTGAAAGCTCATTGGACTTTAATTGAATAGTATTGGATACTAATTGGGCATTTGAGACCCATTAAGATTGGATTTGGAATCCAAGTCTAAAAGGAACCATTAAAAGTGTAATTATTTAATTTGGAATTAAAAAAAATGAATTAGTATTGGATACAATTTAAATTAGATTTAAAATTGTAGTTTGATATAATTCAAGAATACGTATTTTAAGTATTTATTCTTAAACAAGTTGGACTCGCGCAAATCAAATCGTTGTTTGAACATTGGATGGTCATTAATCAAAGATTAATTAATTGGATTAGATTGATTGACAGCATGCTTTGTGTGAATACTTGGATGTATTTGTATGAATAATATATAACAGATGGATATTAGAAGGGTGGGAGCAATTTTGAAAATTATTCTAATAAATTTAGAATTTATTAAATTGGACCTGCGTGTCCAGCCTATTATCTCATTACTCTTTGTATTTCTCTTCTCACCAATCCCCCTCAATGTAAATGAGGTTTCTTTAATGTATTATGTAATTGGGTATAAGTATGAATAGTGCTAGCAGGAGAGAGGAAAGGGAGAGATTTGTTCTAGGAACAAATTGTTATATATCCATCACATATCATTATTAATTTATTCGCGCCTTATTATGCTTTTAGAATGCATGTTGAAGGGTGTATGATGAGACCTAATCAAAGATAATAAATTGGTTGCCAATTTACGTGAAAAATCCTCACTTTAATATTAAGAGTTTTCCTTCCATTGAGTGGTTCTCTCTCAAGATCCAAGATTGGCATTGGTTTGTTGGCCAAAGTCAAGATCATTGTCCATCGCGGATGTGTTTGAACCATAAAAACTTTGTTATATATCGTATATCTTGGGAAGTTGTGACTTGTTGGCCAAAGTCAAGGTCACTTCTGTACATCGACGTGGATTACGAAGCTTTCCCACTATCAATGGGTCACACTTAACTGGAATCATTAAGTTTGTTGAGCCAAAGCCAAGGCTTAGTTGATTCAGAGGAAAATGTTAGGAAATATATATTGGATATATATCTAGGTCTTGGAGGTCCACCTACCGGATCTAGGAATTGGATGGGATCCAATTGACATTAGAGATCTACCTAGTTAAGTTTCATACAGGTTGTTGGCCAAAGTCAAGGTTGTGTGTTATTTAACGGGATCCTAGCCCACTAGGAAACTGGGTTTCCCGAGTGCTCAACAGAGGGTTAGAGGCTCGTCGAAAAATAGTGGGAGGCCAGTATTAAATTTGTAATTTTGTTTAATACTCGCTAAACGCGCTCTTTTATTTTTATTTATCGTTGTTATAAATATATTAGTTAGACTAATATTAAATATTACTTTCTTTGAACAGTTAGACTGTACAAGACACTACTCCAATTGTAGTTGGTTATATAGTTGGACTATAGTAACCATTGTATTTTGAGTTTACCCGAAATCGTTGATTGGATAGTTGGACTATTGCAATCAAGATGGCTAGAACGATTAGTGTTAGGGACATCATCCTGGGTGATAATGTCTTTAACGGCTCCAATTTTCCAGATTGGGAGATGAATCTCAGGATTGTCCTGGAGCCGAGAAGTTGCTCTATGTCATAGACAGACCTCTCGGGCCTGAGCCTGGACATGAGCAGGTTGTTGATCATGAGCTTTGGAAGACTCACAGTGATGACAACTCAACTGCTCAGTCTGTTATGCTTGTCGCAATGACTCCTCAATTTCGTCGTCAGAACAAAGGATTGGATCATTATAGTATGATGTTGAAATTGAAGGATATTCACAGATCTAACCTTAGATCATAGAAGGATGAATCGAAAAGAAGCTCTTTCGCTCCTGTATGTCAAAGGTGTTGGACAATTATGACCCATAGCGTCACTATATATACAGATCATGGTGTTGTTGTAAAAATTAACTATGTGACAAAGGAGATTGCACTCTTATCATTTGTGATTAGATCACCAAGATATAAATGATAGGAGGTCCCTATGATTTGTTCTTGGACGGAGAATGATATGAGACAGTATCAATCCACGAAGGATAAATCATTAAATATCCATAGTCAGAGTATTATCGAGATTGGACATCGATAAATACGTAAAAGACTAGTATTACACTTGTGCGCGTTGTGAGGGCACAACGGCATAGTTCTCATATATTTGGGTATAGGATACTCACGCAAGTGTAATAGGAGGTTGTGTTTTACCGATGGTACGGGAAACAACTTCACTCTGGATAGACCCCTGCGGAATCCCATTGGTAGTATGACTATGTGTCTATAGGAGTCTGCAATCAGGGTAGGTGTATTTGGTCTTAACCTGAGACTTGCACCGCTAATATTTGCGACAATCAATATGCTTTGGTTGCGGTCGTCCAGGACTTTAACAGGTTCTGTGTACGCCAATGCAGGGTATATTGAGAATCGTAATGTATTGGGTGTGATGTTAAGACGGAAGTATCACTCCAGTCATATGGAGATGATAGTCACATAGGATACGGAACTCGTTCTCTTAAATGCTCGAGCTATTGGGATATTATGACTAGGTCATGTATATCTGATTATAGAGACTAGTTGCCAGACATCCGATTAGTGCTTCGTACGGGGCAGACACAATTCCAGCCCCAGGCCTAGCACATGGATATCCGATACTGGATCGACATACACAATACTACGATATACTACGATTGATATAGATCACATATTCCTATAAGGATATTTCTGGAGAATTGGGTAGGCATGGCGCTTTGCTAGAAGCCAACCTTGTCTTGTAAATCGGTATAAACGTAGTACTTGGTACTTACGTGTTCGGATAGTCCGACGACCGTATTTACTGCCAACATATCTGGGGATCTCATGGGTCGCTTCCCGAAGATTCACCGATGATGTATGACTCATACTTTATTAATCTGAGATTAATTTGATGAGAGAGAAAATTTATCTGGGATTAATTAGTAGATATTTTATCTGGGATAAAATATTAGTTAAAGAGAGAGAACGATTAATTTGGAATTAATCGATAAAATAATATATTCCATATATTATACGAAATTAGATTTCGAAGCGGAATTGAAATTGGATTTTAATTCGGGCGACGAGTTAATTTAGAATTAATTCGTTAGCGACGTAAATAGTGATTTCGCTAGGCATAATCATTTAATTACGTCGCAACAGAAAATTTGTTAATTTGGAATTAGCGACCTGAGCCCGGGATTGTTTGCGAGCGCATTCGTATTTTGAATTCGAGTGCGGCACGCAAGTCAAATCAAGCGTCAAATCATTAGTCACATCAAGCGTCAAATCACATGTCACTTTGAGTGATGTGACAATTTGATTGATTGATTGAGTGATTGATGTGGTAGTTGAAAAACATTAATTGCTTTTTGCTTTTTGATTTTTGGTAAATGAAAAAAAAGGGTTTTGGTATTTGATTTTGGAAAATCAAATATATATATATATATAAAACATTTTTTTATTTCCTTCTCTCTCTCCTCACTTACGGTTTCAAGGAAACCTTTCTTCCCTCCCACTTCTCTCACACGGCTTTGAGCCATTTCTTTCTTCTTACATTTTTCTGGTTCTGCCGAAAATAAAGAGAAGAAGATGTGTATTTTGTTGCAAAATACAAAGTGCTAGCACACACTTGAGTCATCCTAAGGTGATAGGCAGCGTTTTCGTGAGCTTGGAATCATCTTTGGAAGCTTGGAGCTTGGAGCTTCAATGGAGTCTTCCATGGCCGGATTTTGGAGGAGCTAAAGGAGCCACAACCGAGCAGTCCACTGCCAGGGGAGCTACTGTCGAGCTTCATTGAGGGAGCTTGAAGCCTTGTGTTCTTTGCGTCGCAAGATCCGTTCATTGTGAGTATGTTTCCGCCATTCTCCTTTGTTGTATTCACTTGTTTCATGCTTGTTTGATGATTCTTGGGACCTAATTAGAAACCAACAATGGTATCTTGAGCTTATATCAAGCATGAAATTTTTAGGTTTTAAAATTGGGCAAAATCAATTTGAGCATGATTTGGTTAAATTGATTGATTAAGTATGCTTGGATGTTGATTAATTGAAGTTTGCATGATCAATTTCAAGAAATTGGTTTTAGAACAATTTTCCCCAATTATGGAGGCTTGGCCGAAATTGTAGAACCCTAAATGTCTTGGTAATTTTTTTTTGTTTTTTGATCATTAGATGACTTAAAACAATTGGGTAATGTTGATTTGAGGTTTAATTGGATTGAATTTTGAATTGGACAATTTTCTCCAATTAAAGGCTTGGCCGAATTCTAAGAGATATAAAATTCATGGTGATTTTTTTTTTAATTCATTGGATGAGTTGAATTGATTTGGGAAATGATGATTGTGGATTCAATTGGATTGAAACCGAATCGGATTGAAAAACCCCTAATTGCCGAGAAGTATAAAGCATGAAATGGGTTTGATTTTTTGATAAATTGTGTTGGACACTATTTGATGTTAAAGTGCATGATTAATTAGGCTAATTGATGTTTTAGAAATGTTAATTGGGTGATTAATTGTGTATTACACTTAGGTTAATTAATTGTGGAATTTGGAACTTTATAAGTTAATTAATTGGGTTTAAATTGGATTTGGGCCTTAAAGGTTGTAATTGGGCTTTTGGGCTTGGTTGTACCAAGTTAGGTTTAGGCCAATTTGGTTGGATCCAATTGGGCCCAAAACCGCATCCAAAAAGTCCAATTATGACTTAATGGACCTTAATTATTTAATTGGGCCTAATGGGCCAAAATTGATTTATGGGCTTATGGGGTAAATCCCGGATTGGATTTTGGTTATTGGTTTTGACCCGAGTTGACCAAAAGTCCACGCCTTAAAGAAATTAATTAAAAGCCCATTGGACTTTAATTAAATAAACATTGGATGTTAATCGGGCTTTGAGACCCGTAAAGGTTCGTTAATAAAGTGTAATATTTAATTTGGAATTAAATAGTGAATTAGTATTAAATACAAATTGAATTGGATTTAACTTTGTAGTTTAATTTAATTCAAGAATTCGTACTTGGATGATCACTAATTATCAGATTAATTAATTGAATTAGATTGATTGATAACATGCTTGTGTGAATACATGGTTGCGATGCATGAATAATGTATATCAGATGGATATTAGATGGGTGGGGCAATTTTAGAAATTGTTGTAATAAATTTGATTTATTAATTGGACCTGCGTGTCCAGCCTTATCACCTCTATACTCTTTGTATTCTCTTCTCACATATTCCTCTCAATGTAAATGAGGTTTCTTTAGAAGTGTGGTGTAACGGGTAGAAGTGATACTTGTGCTAGCGGGAGAGAGAAAGAGATATTTGATCTAGGATCAATGCAAAGTATCCATCCGCATATCATTATTATTTTATCATATGCGCTTTATTATGTGTTTAGAATGCATGTTTAATGGTGTATGATGATGAGACCTTAACAAAGATAATAAATTGGTTGCCAATTTGCACGCGAAAAACCCTCGCAAAATATTAAGCGTTTTTCCTTCCATTGAGTGATTCTCACTCAAGATCCGAGACTGGCATTGGCTTGTTGGCCAAAGTCAAGGCCTTTGTCCGTCGAGGATGTGTTTGAATCACGAAGGCTTTGTTCCATATCAGTGTCTTGTCCAAGTTGTGGTTTGTTGGCCAAAGTCAAGACCACTTCTTGTCCATCGACATTGATTACGAAGCTTTCCATGGTCAATGGGTCGCGCTTAACTGGGATCATTAAGTTTGTTGTGCCAAAGCCAAGGCTTAGTTGATTCAGAGGAAAAAAGCTAGGTAATATATTGGATATATTGGCATATATAAGGTATATGTTTCGGACTTGGATGTCCCCCTACCGGATCTAGGAATTGGATTGGATCCAATTGATCTTAGAGATCTACCTAGTTAATTATCATACAATTTGTTGGCCAAAGTCAAGATTGTGTGATATTTAACGGGATCCTAGCCCACTAGGAAACACGGTTTCCCGAGTACTCGACAGAGGGTTAGAGGCTCGCCGAAAAATAGTGGGAGGCAAGAATTGAATTTGCAATATTAGTTTAATTACTTGCCATACGCGCTCATTCAAATTATTTCGTCGTTAAATTAAATGTTAGTTGGACTAATATTTAAAATTGTTGTTTTAATAAACAGTTGGACTGTATTATAGTTGATTATATAATTGGATTATAGTAATTAATATATTTAAATTAATTAATTTCAATTTATAGTTGATTTTATAGTTGGACTATAGTAATCAATATAATTGAGGTTAATTAATTTAAATTATATTTGATTGTAGTTTTGACTATAATAATCATTATATATATAGTACCACAAATCGTTGATTAAATAGTTGGACTATTAGAATCAAGATATAATTGAAAGATTGACATTTAAAACATAATCCTAGGGAAAATGTATTTAAATGGTTTAATTTTCAAATTGGGAATATATTTCAGGATGGTCCTGGAAACTAATAAGTTACTTTACTTGATAAAATAACGTATTAGGCCTAAGCCTGAAGTTAAGCAAATAAGTGGAACATGATATTTGGAATATTCATGTAATGATAACTTAGTGCTTAATCCATTATACTTGTCATAGACTCCTTAATTTCTTATTCAGAACTAAGGATTATTCATTATAATTTGATAAAGAAATTGAAGGATTTTCAAAGATTAGATCTTAGAAGTACTTTTAATTGCAATAGTAACTCTTGGAGAGTTAATGGCTATACTCAAGGAGACAAATCCAAAGTCAATAATGCAAGTAGCGCAAGAGGCATTTTACTTCGATATTCCAAAAGGCCAAGGCTTAACCAAAGGCTTTTGGAATGTGAAAATGGCAAAGGCAAAATCATTATAATCTTCTGGGAAGATAAAGGACATATCCCAAGAAGGAATTGAAGACGAACAAGGCTCTGACTTCAAATATGTTTGTCATAAATATGTTCACAACTAGTATTAAAATTGGATTTTAGGTACTTAGTGTGGTACATAAATATGTACTGATGTTCAAAATCTGTTTTGAACAGGATACTGACTTCAATGGAGATTAATCTGCGGATTGGAAACGGGACGACAGTCGTTGTTTTAACCGCAGGTACCTAAGTTTAGGAACTACCTTCGAGTGTGTACTTAAATTAGGAATCTTATAATGTAACTAGTTTGACTAGAAACATTATCTCTATATCAGTATATAATTCGTTGCGGATATACCTTTATTCTAGAACACTAAAGTGTTTTATTATATAAAGATGATATTGAGATAAACACATTAGATGTGAATAACATAATTTATATTTAGAATATAAATAAATCTCACACATATAACATGACAAACAAATAGCTCAAACTGATCTGATCAGGTTGAAACTTGAATGTGGCATTGTTGTCTGGGAACCAAATTAAACAAGACTCGTATATCCACACTTTTGAAGAGTGGGTACTAGGACTGATTTGATTCCAATCAAATAAAGTCTACGAATCTAGTTTATGGGCAAAGTGCCTAAAACACCTTTACTTGGTAAAAGTGACAGTGCCACCGATCTGTTAGCCCTAGTTCATAGTGAAGCAATTGGGCCCATGTCTAGCTAGGCTAGATGTGGATATGAATATTTTGTGACCTTTACGGATGTGGCATCACGTCATGGTTACATGTTTCTTTTGAAACACAAATTGGAAACTTTTAAAGTTTCGACACGAAATAGACAAACAGATCGGCTAAAGTATTAAACCATCACGGTTAGACCATGATAGAAAATACTCAAGCAATAAGTTTTTCATATACTTGAAAGAGTATAGTATTCTTTCAATGAGGACTCCTCCCGGAACACGTCAGTTTGACGGTGTGTCCGAATTGAGAGACCGAATTTTGTTGGACATGATAAGGTTAATCATGAGTCGCTCTGAGCTACCATTTCCTTCAACGGATACGCTAAACAATGCAGAACTTATTTAGAATAAGGTTCCATAATAATTTGTTTGACAGATATCATATTAGATATGAACAGGAAAGAAACCATGTTTCTTATTCCTGATGATTTTGGTATGCTAGGCGTAAATTTGGATGATACCAAAACAGAACCCAAATCGGATAAGTGCCAATTGTAGGTTATCCTAGGGATACCATAAGTATTGTACTTATACAACTCACGATAGAACAATTAGATTGTTGCTCACCATGCGGTTTTCCTAAGAGGAATACCGATATACAGTGGTAAGTGGGAGGATAGTAAAACTCGATGAAAATCGGAGTAATACTATTCCTGGCACCGAGTCCTAATGGAACACAAATAGTTCATCAAGGATGAAACTATTCCAATAATCTTCGAATAAACAAGAACCGCGTAGGTCGGAGAGAGTCAGAAAACAACCTGAGGTATGGTTTTCTTCTCTCACCTCATAAAGATGTTTATCTTATTGAGGAATATCAACTGCTACGTATGAGGAAGTGATACAAGGTATCGACTCATTATTATGGCAAAGTGCCATAAAGTCCGAAGTGGATTCCATGTATACCAACTATGTTTAGACACTAGTTGATGTACCGTAAGGTATTGTGCCTATTGGTACTAAATAAGTCTTCAAGGAAGACATACATGGATGGCAACATACCATCGTACTAAGCTTAGCTTTAGCGAAAAGGTAGAGTTATCAACATTGTGTTGATTACGACGAAACCTTTTACCTGTTGCCACGGCAAATCCATTTCGACAATGCTTGCTGATGTTGCATGTTTCATTTATGAATATGGCAGCTGAACGGAAAACTGCTTTCCTTAACGGAAACCTTTTGGACGATGTTTACAACATCTGACGGTTTTGTCGAACCATAACAAGCAAACTAGGTTTGCAGGTTATTCGATCCATAATTGGATTGAAGCAAGCATTAAGTTCTTGGAATTATCGTTTTGATGTATCATAATGGTGTATATGATTTAATTCAAAACGAAAATAATTCTTGTGTATATAAGGAGGTTAGTGGGAGCGCACTGACAGTGAATGTCCTGAGTAATGATGATATATCATTTCTTGGAAATGATATTCTCATAATATAATCGGTGAAAGCTTGGCTTTCATGAAAACGACTATAAGTCGTGACAACGGTACTATAAAAGATTGAATAAAGGAACAGTGAGCTGGAAATCTTCCAAGCAAGATACTGTTACCAAATAAACAACAAATGCGGGTTATTGCTGAAGCTGAGGCAGCAATAGAAGCCATTTGGGTCGATAAAAAATCTAATTAGATTAGATATAATTCTGTTAGCAGCTGAGCTAGGCGTCAGCACAGGCTAAAGAATTAATGGTCTCATCAACGATCCAGATACATACTTTGACTATTCATCTGATTCGTTCGGATCATACATCGTGGCAATGTGATGATCGAATAAATCGTATCAGACGATAATCATATAAATCCGCTGACGAAAGAATTTCCTCAGTAAATTGAGCCAACAGTACATAGTTCGGGTGTCAGACACTCGAGTGACTGGCTATAGGCCAAGTGGGAGATTGTTGGACAATTATGACCTATAGCGTCACTATTTGTACAGATCATGGTGTTGTTGTACAAATTAACTATGTGACAAAGGAGATTGCACTCTTATCATTTTTTATTAGATCACCAAGATATATAAATGATAGAAGGTCCCTATGATTTTTTCCTGGACGGAGAATGATAGGAGACAGTATCAGTCCACGAAGGATAAATCATTAAATATCCCTAGTCAGAGTATTATCGAGATTGGACATCGATAAATGCGTAAAAGACTAGTATTACACTTGTGCGCGTTATGAGGGCACAACGACATAGTTCTCATATATTTGGGTATAGGATACTCACGCAAGTGTAATAGGAGGTTGTGTTTTACCGATGGTATGGGAAACAGCTTCGCTCTGGATAGACCCATGCGAAATCCCATTGGTAGTATGACTATGTGTCTATGGAGTCTGCAATCAGGGTAGGTGTATTTGGTCTTAACCTGAGACTTGCACCGCTAATACTTGCGACAATCAATATGCTTTGGTTGCGGTCGTCCAGGGCTTTAACGGTTCTGTGTACGCCAATGCTGGGTATATTGAGAATCGTAGTGTATTGGGCGTGATGTTAAGATAGAAGTATCACTCCAGTCATATGGAGATGATGGTCACATAGGATACGGAACTTTCTATTAAATGCTCGAGCTATCGGGATATTATGACTAGGTCATGTATATTCGATTATAGAGACTAGTTGTCAGACATCCGATATGTGCTTCGTACGGGGCATACACAATTCCAGCCCCAGACCTAGCACGTGGACATCCGATACTGGATCGACATACACAATACTACGGTATACTACGCTTGATATAGATCATATATTCCTATAAGGATATTTCTGGAGAATTGGGTAGGCATGGCGCTTTGCTAGAAGCCAACCTTGTCTTGTAAATCGGTATAAACGTAGTACTTGGTACTTACGTGTTCGGATAGTCCGACGACCGTATTTACTGCCAACATATCTGGGGATCTCATGGGTCGCTTCCCGAAGATTCACCGATGATGTATGACTCGCACTTTTTTAATCTGGGATTAATTTGATGAGAGAGAAAATTGATCTGGGATTATTACGGAGATATTTTATTCTGGGATAAAATATTAATTAAAGAGAGATAACGATTAATTTGGAATTAATCGATAAAATAATATGTTCGATATATTATACGAAATTAGATTTCGACGCGGAATTGAAATTGGATTTTAATTCGGGCGAACGAGTTAATTTAGAATTAATTCATTAGCGACGTGAATAGTTATTTCGCTAGGCATAATCATTTAATTACTTCGCAACGGAAAATTTGTTAATTTGGAATTAGCGAACCCGAGCCCGGGATTGTTTGCGAGGGCATTCATATTTTGAATTCGAGTGCGGCACGCAAGTCAAATCAATCGTCAAATCATTAGTCACATTAAGCGTCAAATCACATGTCACTTTGAGTGATGTGACAATTTGATTGATTGATTGAGTGATTGATGTGGTAGTTGAAAAACATTAATTGCTTTTTGGTTTTTGATTTTTGGTAAATGAAAAAAAAAAGTTTTGGTTTTTGATTTTGGAAAATCAAATATATATATATATAACATTTTTTTATTTCCTTCTCTCTCTCCTCACTTACAGTTTCAAGGAAACCTTTCTTCCCTCCCTCTTCTCTCACACGCTTTGAGCCATTTCTTTCTTCTTTCATTTTTCTGGTTCTGCCGAAAATAAAAGAGAAGAAGATGTGTATTTTATTGCAAAATACAAAGTGCTAGCACACACTTGAGTCATCCTAAGGTGATAGGGCAGCCTTTTCGTGAGCTTGGAATCATCTTTGGAAGCTTGGAGCTTGGAGCTTCAATGGAGTCTTCCATGGCCGGATCTTGGAGGAGCTAAAGGAGCCACAACCGAGCAGTCCACTGCCAAGGGGAGCTACTGTCGAGCTTCATTGAGGGAGCTTGAAGCCTTGTGTTCTTCGCGTCGCAAGATTTGTTCATTGTGAGTATGTTTCCGCCATTCTCCTTTGTTGTATTCAATTGTTTCATGCTTGTTTGATGATTCTTGGGACCTAATTAGAAACCAACAAAAGGGTACATCTGTCGAGCACTATGTGTCGCAGATGATTGCTGACATCGAACAACTAGGTCAGTTGGGCATAACCTTCGAGGCCGAGACTTCCATAGATTTGATCTTACAGTCTCTGCCCGACTGCTGGGGAGGGTTCATCATGAACTACAATATAATGAACCAAGAGAAGACTCTTGGAGAGTTGATGGCGAAGCTGAAAGAGGCAGTTTTGAAGGGCAAGTAGCACGAGGCACATTTCAATTCGACATCTCAGAAGGCCAAGGCTTGGCCGAAGGCTTCTGGAGGTGTGAATAAGAAGAAAAAAGGGCAAGGCTAAATCATCAAAGTCTTCTAGGAAGGCAAATGACAAATCCCAAGATGTCTGCCTACAGTGTGGCAAACGGGGTCACTGGAAGCGTGACTGCCGTGAGTACAAGGCGCACACGAAGGAAGTGAAGTCGGGCAAGGCTCCGGCTTCAGGTATGTTTGTTATTGAAATAAACATGTCTACTTCTAGTTTTAAAAATTGGATTTTTGATTCTGGATGTGGTACTCATATATATACTGATGTGCATGATTTGTAGATTAGCAGGAGACTGGCTTCAGGCGAGATTGACCTACGAGTTGGAAACAGGACCAGAGTCGTTGTTTTGGCTGTAGGGACTTATGTTTTGGAACTGCCCTTGGGGCATGTACTTACTTTATCATACTGTTATTATGTACCTAGTTTGACTAGAAACATTATCTCTGTATCTTGTTTGACCCAATGCGGGTATACTTTTGTGTTCCGAAACACTGGGTGTTTTGTTTATAAAGATGATTTTGAGATATGTACAGCTGATGTTAATAATGGTCATTATATTTTGAATATAAATGAATCTCAAACATATAACATGACAAATAAAAGGCTCAAATTGAGTAAAACATATGAAACTTATATGTGGCATTGTCGTCTAGGACACATTAACAAGACCCGTATATCCACACTTTCGAAGAGTGGATACTTGGATGGATTTTATCCTAATTCATATGATGTCCGCAAATCTTGTTTATTAGGCAAAATGCCTAAAATGCCTTTTAGCGGTAAAGGTGTACGTGCCACTGAACTGTTAGCTCTCATTCATAGTGACGTATGTGGGCCCATGTCTAGCAAGGCTAGAGATGGATATAAATACTTCGTAACCTTTAAGGATAATGCATCACGTTACGGTTATGTGTATCTTATGAGACACAAGTCGGAAACTTTTGAAAAATTCAAAGCGTTTCGACACGAAGTAGAAAAATAGATCGGCAAAAGTATTAAAACATTGCGGTGGGACCGTGGTGGAGAATACTTGAGCAATGAGTTTCTTGATTACTTTAAAGAATATGGTATTCTTTCACAGTGGACTCGTCTCGGAACACCTCAATTAAACAGTGTGTCCGAACGGAGAAACTGAACTTGTTAGACATGGTAAGGTCTATAATGAGTCGCACTGAGCTACCAATTTCCTTCTGGGGATACGCATTAAACAGTGCAATACTTATTTTGTATAAGGTTCCGTCAAAGTTTGTTAGACAGACTCCATATGAAATATGGACAGGAAAGTAACTGGGTTCTCATTCCTGAAGATTTGGGGATGTTGGGTGACCGGCGTAAACACACACGTATAACGCAAGCTCACGTATCGTTCAAGTAGTATAAAAATATCGATCCCACGAGGACTTAATATCTAATCTATTAATTTTATGAGGTCAAGTGATTACTAGTATCTAACAGGTTGTTTGATTGATTTGAAATGGTGACGATTCTAAATTTAAAAACAAGTAAATAAAATTGTTCGAAAGTAGGTTTTTAGAAAATTCAATATTAAAAACTATCTAGGGTTGTGATTTTTTCCAATATCAATTTAAAGATGAAGTGGTTATCTTAAAGTTGGGTAATATATTGATTTATTAACCTGGAACACTAAATTATGTGTAAGCCTATGTCGATGGTCAGACACAAATACCCAGTTTAACCCAATTGAACCATATGTCTATGTCAACCAAATTATATGGATTCATTAAGTTTAAGTTCCAATTATGGATACCCCCGCCCGACAGGTTTATGTCTATCCTGTAAGGAAATCTATTAAAAGGTTATCTATCCTCAAGGAAGATCGTGGACTATTGAGTCTAAGGTCTTAAACTTAAAATCCCTATGTCTAGTTCATTTTAAGTTTCCCAGTTCAATTTTTATTAATGGCCAGTTAATGAAAAAGCATTAAGATTAAGACTCAATAAATAAATCTTTATATTACCCAAGCTATAATCTAACCCCTTATAAACCGGTGATATTGGATTTCATCACAACCCTAGATAACTGGCTTAGTTACGACACATATTTACGGGTAGTAAAAAAAAATAAATAAAATAAAAGACATAAAGTAAAATACTGAAAATTAAATACTGAAAAGTAAATTGCTGAAAAGTAAATTGTGTGAAAGTAAATTGCTGAAAGTAAATTACTGAAAAGTAAAAACTGAAAATAAAGAAAGAAAAGTATTGTGCGTAAAAGTAAACTGCAGAAAGTAAAAACTGAAAAGTAAAGAAAAGAAAGTGCGAAAGCGGAAATTAATTACTGAAAGCTGTAAATAAACAAACAAGATACAATCTTCTTAGTATTCTTAAGGAATTCCTAGAAGAAAGTATGAATTTTACAAATGAAATGGCTTGGTATTTACAGGCAAAATTTTGCCTCCATCAAATCATCCACCAAATCAATTATTAATTGCTCTACTAATTGCTCCACCAAATCCATTATTAATTGCTCCACTAATCTCTTATCATATTTGGTGATGATTTGATAATTTTTATTATTTATTTATTAATTTTTTTTTTTTGAAAATGATTGAAAGTGACTTTAATAATTACACACAACACACTTCTGGATGATTCATCAATTTCGGGCATGAAATATTCAGAATTATAAATTATTTTGTCTTTAAAAGCTGTAGATATTTGAGTCTTCTTTAATCTGGAACTTGAATCAACTCAATCCGATATCGGAGTAAAAATTTATGCCCAATTATGACAGATGCACCAAACTGGAATTTCTAAAACTGCACTTCGTTAAAACGCCCTTTCAAGTTTCCAATCTACAAAATTAAAATATCAAGTCCAATAATTGCCCTTATTTGACCCATATTTCATCCTAAATGATTTCATTGAGACCCGATATTATTTTATCTGCAAAATAAAATAAAACACATCAAAACGTTCATCAAACTCGAGAAACTAAACAAAATATTAAGTTAAAGGGGCGGTAAAAATTGATATATTTTCCACTCATCACACCCCCAAACCTAGCATTTTGCTATTCCTCGAGCAAAATAATAAAATAAAATACAAGAAACAATTAAAATTAAACTAAGCCACTTTCGTAGGGATCACGGTTGCATTTAGCATATGCAACATGCCTTTAAACCCCTAGGTGTCCCTAGTGGACGAGTTATAGTCTCGTGAGGGCTTACAGCAACGATACCCACAAACGTTTTACAAAAGTAAAAAGATAATAAAACTAATGCACACAAAAGCAAAAAGACGAGAAAAGAGAATAAAGAAGTTAGTGACTAATCAGGTGAAACTTCTACTCCAAATCAATAGTTGTTTTGTTTCATTCTAAATTACAGAATAAGTAAATTCTCCGATTATTTTTTTACCATTCTTCATATACACAGCCAACAAGATATTAATCGACTCATTTTTTCCCACAACAGTCATAAGTGCAGTTGATAAGAGAGTAATATTTTTGTCTTAAAGTTCTATCAGATTTCACACCTTTTGGTAGCAATGGAATAATTTTTCTGATTTTTCTGATTTTTTCTTTGATTTTTCTCTATTTTTATTTATATACAATATCTTCCGTCTATGTAGCGAGCTTTGGGTTGGTGACTCCCAAACCAGTTGGCTTTAGGGCACCAGGTGTTAAGATACCCCTACGAACTTAATTACTCAGACTTCAGATATATATATTTTTACAGTATCTTTGATCCATGTAACGAGTTTTGGGTCAGTGACTCCCAAACCAGTTGGTTTTAAGGCACTAGGTGTTAAAACACCCTTACAGACTTAATAACTCGGATCTCAGATTTTTTTTTTACTTCATTGCTTTTTGAGATGCTTCCTCCAATTAAACTAAAGCACTGAATATTACAAACTTTTCAATTTTAGTTTATGTCCGTATGTTACTATGCATGTTGATAATACCTGTCAACTGAGCATATGAAGATCCATTTTAGTCCGTTTTATGGAGAATTTACAAATTAAATAATTTAAAATGAAATAACCAAAAATTAACTTGTTTCGAAATAGGTTTGAGATACGTCTCAGGAGTGGAAACTCCTTACTCAGCTATCTCTTACCAATTTCACATTTTTAGTCAAAATAAAAACAAAAACGCAAAATATTTTTGTAATTTTTGAAAAAATTTCAATTTTTTTGTATTTTTCGAAAAATTTTGGACTAAAAATAAAAATAACACAAACTAAAAACAAGGTACTGATCAACTAATTCCCTCCCCCAAACCTAAATGAGTCATTGTCCCAATGTCTTAAACAGTAGAAGAATAGTTTAGAAGATAATACCTGGTTAGCTGAAATTCTACAGGAAATTAAAGGTTAAGATCCAGATTAACACGACGCATCTTACCACGATCGTCCTCGAACCAATTTATCTTCGAAATGATAGGGTCAATTTGTGGTTCATAGGCTAAGATTTGGTCAATTAGATTCGAAGCAGTTCTTGCAGTAAAGAATAGTTCTTTCATTGGTTTTGAAACGAACCCATTTCTTCGAGCATCATCAAGAAACACACAAAGAAAATCATAAAATCCATCAACATTAAACAGCCCAATTGGTTTCTGGTGTATGTTCAAGTTCGCTCAAGATAGCACTATAAAAATTTCCTCTAATGTGCCCAAGCCACCTGGCAAGCAATAAAAGCATCAGCACGGTTAATCATTTCCACTAGTCGTTCAGACATACCTGGCACAATCAGTTCCTCTCTGTTTGATGGTTCAATAAGATTTGCTTCTACCAATGGTTTTGGGATGATTCCCAAAACGTGACTGCCTCCTTCTTGTACGACCTTTGAAACGATCCCCATAAGTCCAAGATTGCCTCAGCCATATATTAAGTGCATATTTCTTGTAGCTAAGACTCGACCCAATTCTTGTGCTGCTTCTACGTATTGTGGCTTAACACCAACACTACTACCACAAAACACACAGATGTTTTCAACTCGTCTTCTTGAAGTGGCTTCCATTTTTTATATGTATTTCTTTCTCAACTCTGGATGCCTTCAAAAGTGCAATGACGGGCTGAATTTATAGTACCTGAAAAGGGTGAGTAAAAATAGCACAAGTATCTTCCAGAGGATGATTAGTAACGAAATAATATCGTGATAGTCAAAAAGTCTGGATCCTGTCGGAGAAAATAAAAGAAAACAACAAAACAAATCACAATTATTAAGAAAAGACAAAGAGATATAATATTTACAAAAAAAGTAACGGCTTGATTGATGTCTATGCGTCATGGAAAAGCTTCCCATCCAATTTTCTTATAAACTGGCAAACATGGTCTTTTTGAGTCAGATTCCCAAGACTTAATTGTTGTCTTTCTTTTTGGAATTGTGTATGTAATTTGCGAATGGCTATGTGAACATATCCACTGGGATGCATCTCAAGAGTTGAAGATATATCATCTAAATACTCCTTACTCAAGCCATCCCTAATGAATTTAATTTTGTCTTCGCGATTATCAGACACCATTCCTAAAGAACGACAACGAGTATTGCAATTCCAGCGTGCATATTTGTAACAAACACCCATTTGTTTAGCTCTACGTTTCTTTGCATAGGTGCTTCTTCCAAAACCAGGCAGATGTGAAATAAAAGAGTCAGAAGAATCACCTGCCAATCGAACATGTGCTTCAATTAACCAACGAATGTCAGTAGGAATACCTTTAATCATCAGTAATCTCATCCGTTCCAAGCGAGCTTTGTAAACTTTCATCAGAGATTTTTGAAGGAGAGAAGGAAATTGCTTGTGAAGATTTGTGAGAGCTTCTTCCATCTTGAAATGTCTTAATCTGCAAAAACTAAACACACAAAATTAAATCACACCAAATCACAATATATACAAAAATTACATGGGTTGCCTCTTTGCGAGCGCTAAGTTTAAAGTCGTCAGCTAGACGTGACTTCTCGAACGTTAGGCTAGATCCGAAAGTGTGACACTTTCTTTTTGTCGCTTAAATGATTCTCCCCAGTAGTGCTTAACACGCTTGTTTTTAACCTTGAAAGTTTTGTTGGAGTCAGGATCATGTATCTCAACGGCTCTGTCTGGTAAAACCTTGGTGATCACAAATGGACCTGACCACCGTGATTTTGGCTTCCATGGGAAGAATTTCCCCCTTGATTTTTTTAACAGTACCTTCTGCCCAGGTTCCAGTTGTATGCGCACTAACTTCTCATCATGTCTTTTCCTTGCCTTTTCCTTATACAATTTGGCATCCTCAAAAGGTTGTATGTGAAATTCCTCTAATTCGTTGAGCTGGTGGAACTTTTTCTCTTCTGTTGCTTGTAGTGCAAGAATAGGCTTCTTCAGTACGTAGTGCACTTTATCTTCAGGCTCCACAGGTAATTGACATGCCTTAAGTTTTTCAGTAGAACTTTGTCTTTCATCAGAGTTCTGAACGGTACTATGTATCACATCAAGTCTGAAACATTCCTCATTCTTTTCATCATCTGGGAAATTCATGGCTTTGAAAACATTGAATGTTACTTCTTGGTCTTGTACCCTCATAGTTAGTTCTCCTTTTTGTACATCAATAATGGTTCGACCTGTAGCCAAGAATGGTCTCCCGAGGATGATTGGCACGTCTGCGTCTTCCTCCATATCAAGGACAATAAAATCTGTTGGGAAAATGAATTTGTCAACCTTGACCAGCACATCATCAACTACGCCTCTTGGAAATACGAGCGTTCTATCAGCAAGTTGTAGTGAGAATGAAGTGGGCATTGTTTCTCCAATCTGTAATTTCCTAAAAATAGAAAAATGCATCAAGTTAACACTCGCACCTAGATCACACAGAGCCTTACCGAAGTCATGTTCTCCTATGGTGCAAGGAACAATGAAACTGCCATGATCTTTCAACTTTGGGGGAAGTTTCCTCTGAATAATAGCGTTACATTCTTCTGATAATGCTACTGTCTCATAATCTCCCAATCTCCGCTTTCGTGAAAGAATGTCTTTCATGAATTTGGCATAGTTGGGCATTTGTTCCAACGCTTCTGCAAATGGAATATTGATATGCAGCTTTTTGAACACCTCCAAGAATCGAGCAAACTGCTTGTCCAGTTTATTCTTCTGAAGACGCTGAGGAAAATGTGGAGGTGCAGTGATCTGTTCTTTTTCCTTTGCTTCTTTTTCCTCCATCTGTTGTTTTGTTTCTTTTGGAAAATCTTCAATTGTTGTTGCCTTGATTCCAACATCTTTGTTGATTTCAGTACCACTTCTTAACATGATGGCATGACATTGCTCCTTCCCCATGTTCCTTGGATTTGGCTCTGTGTTGCTAGGAAGGGTACCTGGCGGTCTGTAACTCTGTACATTGTCCAGTTGTCCAATTTGATTCTCCAGTGCTTTAATAGAAGCTGATTGACTTTGAATTAATGCTGCTTGGGATTGAAACATAGCATCATATCTTGCTGCTTGAGATTGAAACATAGCATCATATCTTGCTGCTTGAGAGTCATGTTTTGCTTCTATCTTTTTCAAGTGGGTCAACACTTTTGTTATTCCTGGTTATTTGCATGTTTCTGGCTTTTGTTCTGTTGTTGGAATCTGGGTGGTGGATTGTTCATTTGCCCTGAATTGTTGCTCCATGCAAATTGGGATGATTCCTCCACCCTGGGTTGTAGGTGTTGGAATATGAATGTTCCCCTGTCTGTTGAAATTATTGACATAATTCACAGTTTCTTTATGTTGGTTGAAAGATTCTGACTCAGGTGCTCCTCCAATGGTGAACTTGTGGATCCACCATTAACTTTTATTTTAAGAGTTTCCAGATTTTTGCAAATCACATCCAGCTTGGAATTCAGTGCTGTGTTGGCTCCAACTGCATAAATTCCTGCAATTCTTTGGATCATGCTCCTTTCTGTTGGCTATAAAGAATTGTTGTTGGCCGTTTCTTCGATTAGGTCTCAGGCTTCATCTTCTCCTTTTGCCATTAAAGCTCCTCCAGCAGCAGCATCGATTGTGGTTCTCATTATTCCAGAAAGTCCATTATAGAATGTTTGGACTTGAAGCCATTTTGGAATCTCATGGTGAGGACATTTCTGGAGCAAATCTTTGTACCTTTCCCAAGATTCGCAGAGGGATTCTGAATCTTGTTGTACAAAGAATGTGATGTCATTCCTCAGCTTTCCGGTTCTGGCTGGTGGAAAGTACTTTGCAAGAAATTTGGTGGCTAAAGTGTTCCAAGTTGTGATAGAACCTGCTGGTAGTGAATGTAGCCAAGCTTTAGCTCTGTCCTTCAAGGAGTATGGGAAAACATGCAGTCTCATTGCTTCTTCTGATGCTCTGTTGTAGTTGAAAGTGCCGCAAACTTCCAGGAAGTTACTGATGTGGGCATTAGGATCTTCAGTTGCATTCCCCCCCGAACTGAACTGACTGGTGAATCATCTGAATGTATGTTTTGATGTCACACGTATTTAATGGTAAGGGAGGAAGTACAATACAGGAAATGAGTCTGTCAACCATCGGAATGGTTCTGTCTCGAATGGGAATTGGTGGTGCAACCTCCAATGGTTCAGGTTCCATGTTGACCAAAGCTTTTTGGCCTTCTCGCCTTTCCTTTTCTCAACTGTCTGATGGTTCTTTCAATTTCTGGGGGTCAAGCGGTCGGAGTTCAAAGCTTCTGGTTCGTCTCATGTAGTTTCTGAGAACCTGAAACACAAGAAAACAAAAATAATAAGTAAAAAGAAATTAGATACAAGTATTTTATCTAACCCCTAACTAATAGTAAAAGATAAATAAGTCCCCGGCAACGGCGCCAAAAACTTGACCGGCGTAAACACACGCGTATAACGCAAGCACACGTATCGTTCAAGTAGTATAAAAATATCGATCCCAGGAGGACTCAATATCTAATCTATTAATTTTATGAGGTCAAATGATTACTAGTATCTAACAGGTGTTTGATTGATTGAAATGGTGACGATTCTAAATTTAAAAACAAGTAAATAAAATTGTTTGAAAGTAGGTTTTAAGAAAATTCAATATTAAAAAACTATCTAGGGTTGTGATTTCTTCCAATATCATTTAAAGATGAAGTGGTTATCTTAAAGTTGGGTAATATATTGATTTATTAACCTGGAACACTAAATTATGTGTAAGCCTCTGTCGATGGTCGGACACAAATACCCAGTTTAACCAATTGAACCATATGTCTATGTCAACCAAATTATATGGATTCATTAAGTTTAAGTTCCAATTATGGCTACCCCCGCCCACAGGTATATGTCTATCATGTAAGGAAATCTATTAAAGGGTTATCTATCCTCAAGGAAGATCGTGGACTATTGAGTCTAAGGTCTTAAACTAAAATCCATATGTCTAGTTCATTTTAAGTTTCCCAGTTCAATTTTTATTAATGGCCAGTTAATGAAAAAGCATAAGATTAAGACTCTCAATAAATAAATCTTTATATTACCCAAGCTATAATCTAACCCCTTATAAACCGGTGATATTGGATTTCATCACAACCCTAGATAACTGGCTTAGTTACGACACATATTTACGGGTAGTAAAAAAAACTTAAATAAAATAAAAGACATAAAGTAAAATACTGAAAATTAAATACTGAAAAGTAAATTGCTAAAAAGTAAATTGCTGAAAGTAAACAACTGAAAAGTAAAAACTGAAAATTAAAGAAAGAAAAGTATTGTGCGTAAAAGTAAATTGCGGAAAGTAAAAACTGAAAAGTAAAGAAAAGAAAGTGCGAAAGCGGAAATTAATTACTGAAAGCTGTAAATAAAAAAACAAGATACAATCTTCTTAGTATTCTTAAGGAATTCCTTAGAAGAAAGTATGAATTTTACAAATGAAATGGCTTGGTATTTATAGGTAAAATTTTGCCTCCATCAAATCATCCACCAAATCAATTATTAATTGCTCCACTAATTGCTCCACCAAATCCATTATTAATTGCTCCACTAATCTCTTATCATGTTTGGTGATGATTTGATAATTTTTATTATATATTAATAATTAATTTATTTTTTTGAAAATGATTGAAAGTGACTTTAATAATTACACACAACACACTTCTGGATGATTCATCAATTTCGGGCATGAAATCTTCAGAATTCGAAATTATTTTTGCCTTTCAAATCTGTATATCTTTGAGTCTTCTTTAATCTGGAACTTGAATCAGCTCAATCCGATATCGGAGTAAAAAGTTATGCCCAATTTACGACAGATGCACAAAACTGGAATTTCCAAAACTGCACTTCGTTAAAACGCCCTTTCAAGTTTCCAATCTCCAAAATTAAAATATCAAGTCCAATAATTGCCCTTATTTGACCCATATTTCATCCTAAATGATTTCATTGAGACCCGATATTATTTTATCTGCAAAATAAAATAAAACACATCAAAACGTTCATCAAACCCGAGAAACTAAACAAAATATCAAGTTAAAGGGGCGATAAATATTGATATATTTTCCGCTCATCATTGGGCATATGTTAAACATTTGGATGGTACCAAACTAGAACCCAAATCGGATAAGTGCCTGTTTGTAGGTTACCCTAGGGAAACCAAATGATATTACTTCTACAACCCACAAGAGATCAAGGTATTTGTTGCTCTCCATGCGGTTTTCCTCGAAAAGGAATTCCTAAATGTAGTGGTAAGTGGGAGGAAAGTAGAACTTGATGAAAATTAGAGTGATACTGGTCCTGGCACCGACTCCCTTACGGAACATAAAAAGTTCATCAGGGATGAGACTGTACCTCAATCTTCTAATACACAAGAACCGCGTAGATCGGAGAGAGTCAGAAAACAACCTGAGAGGTATGGGTTTCTGATCTCACCTCATGTAGATATTAATCTTATTGAGGATAATAAGCCAGCTACGTATGAGGAAGCGATACAAGGTATCGACTCCGCTTTATGGCAAGAGGCCATGAAGTCCGAAATGGATTCCATGTATACCAACCAAGTTTGGGCACTGGTTGATGTACCAGAAGGCGTTAAGCCGATTGGTTGTAAATGGGTCTTCAAGAAGAAGACGGACATGGATGGAAACATACAAACGTATAAAGCTAGGCTTGTGCGAAAGGGTATCGTCAACGACATGATGTCAATTACGATGAAACATTTTCCATGTTGCCATGATTAAATTCATTCGGATAATGCTTGCAATTGCTGCATATTTCGACTATGAAATATGGCAGATGGACGTCAAAATCACTTTCCATAACGGAAACCTTTTGGAGGAAGTTTATATGCAACAGTCTGACGGTTTTGTCGTACCAAAACATGCAAACAAGGTTTGCAAGTTAAATCGATTCATTTATGGATTGAAGCAAGCATCGCGTTCTTGGAACCAACGTTTTGATGAGATCATAAAAGAATATGATTTCATTCAAAACGAAGATGATTCTTGTGTATATAAGAAGGTTAGTGGGAGCACACTGACATTCATTGTCCTTTATGTTGATATTGTTTATTGGCAATGACATTCCCATGCTATAATCGGTGAAAGCTTGGCTTTCATTAAAATTCTCCATGAAAGATCTGGGAGAAGCAGCTTTTATTCTGGGAATAAGGATCTACCGGGATAGATCTAGAAATCTACTTGGACTCTCCCAGAGCTCGTACATTGAAAAAATGTTGAAGAGATTCAACATGGATCAGCCTAAGAGGGGACTACTTCCAGTGTCATATGGCGTCTCTCTATCTAAGGACATGTGTCCTAAAACTCAAGATGAGAGAGATTCAATGAATCAGATCCCGTTCGTTTAAGAAGTCGGATCGATCATGCATGCCATGACATGTACGCGACCTGGTGCCTTATATACTTGGAGCATCCGTAGTCACTATCAGGCCGATCCAGGTGATGGTCACAGGATTGATGTTAAGAACATCATTTAGTATCTTAGATGAACTAAGGATGCTTTCTTAGTTTATGGAGATGGAGAACTTGAGGTGATTGGGTTCACCGATGCAAGTTTCCAAACCGATAAAGACGACTATAAGTCACAATAAGGGTACATATCTTGTATGAACAACGGAACAGTGAGCTGGAAATCTTCCAAGCAAGATAATATTGCCGATTCAACAACAAAAGCGGAATACATTGTTGCAGCTGAGGTAGCAAAAGAAGAATTTTGGATCTATAAAATTCCTAATTGGATTAGGAGTAGTTCCGTTAGCAGCTGAACTCGTTCCTTTGTATTGTAACAATAACAGGGCTATAGTGCAGGCTAAGGAACCGCGGTCTCATCAACGATCCAAGCATATACTTCGATGTTTCCATCTGATTCGTGAGATCATATATCGTGGCGATGTCAAGATCGAAAAGATCGCTTCAGATGACAACATTGCAGATCCGCTGACGAAAGCTATTTCTCAGCAAAAGTTTGAGCGACATGTACATAGTTCAGGTGTTAGATACTTGAGTGATTGGCTATGAGCCAAGTGGGAGATTGTTGGACAATTATGACCAATAGCATCACTATTTGTAAAAGACATTGTGGTTTTTGTACAAATTAACTATGTGACAAAGGAAATTGCTATTTTATCATTTTGTAATTGGATTACTTGAATATATATAAATGATAAAAGTCCTTATGATTAGTTCCGGATTAATAAGATATGAGACAGTATTAATCCACGAACGGTTTAATCATTAAATATCCCTAGTCGTAGTATTATAAAGACTGGACATCGATAATACGGAATAGACTAGTATTACACATGTGCGCGTTATGGAATCTTAACGGCATAGTTCTCATATATTTAAGTATAGGATACTTATGCAAGTGTGATAAGAGGTTTTGTTAGCAGTTGGACCGGGAACTGCTTCGCTCTAGATAGACCCCTCGGAATTCCATTAGTAGTATGACTATGTGTCTATGGGACTCCGAATCAGGGTAGGTGTATGTGGTAGTAACCTGAGACTTGCATCGGTAATACTTGCGACAATCAGTATGCTTTGGTTTTGGTCGTCCGGGGCTTTAACAGGTTCTGTGTACGCCTCTTCTGGGTTTACTGAGAATCGTAGTGTATTGGATGTGATATCAAGATGGAAGTATCACTTCACTCATATGGTGAAGATGATCACGCAGGGATACAGAACTAGTACTCTTATATGCTGCAGCTATCGGGATAATATGACTAAGTCATGATTATCCGATTACAGAGACTAGTTGCTAGTGATCTGATATATGCTTCGTACGGGGCAGACACAATTACAGCCTTAGGCCTAGCATGTGACATCCGAAATTGGATCGTAATACGCAATACATAATATATTATGCTTGATATAGATTATATATTCTTCGTTGAATATTTCTGGAGAATTGGGTAGGCACGATGTTTTGCTAGAAGCCAACCATGTCTTGTAAATCGGTGAGAACGTGGTACACGGTACGCACGTGTCGGATAGTCCGACAACCGGATTTACTGCCAACATATATAGGGATCTCTTGGGTCACTTCCCAAATATTCACCGATGATATTTGACTCGAACAGAATTAATCTTGGATTAATTAAGAGAGAGAAAAAATTAATCTAGGATTAAATGCGGCAAGAATTTATCTGGGATAAAATTTGAATAGAAGAGAAAACTAGATTAATTTGGAATTAATCGATTAAATAATATATTTGATATATTAATTGAAATCGGATTTCAATGCGGAATTAAAATTGGATTTTAATTCGGGCAAACGAATTAATTTAGAATTAATTCGTAAGCGACTTTCGTAATAATTTTGCTAAGCATTATTATTTAATTTAATTGGATTTAATTACGTTGCGATGAAAAATTCGCTTAATCGGATTAAACGAACCCGAGCCCGAAGTGTGTTGAGCAAGCCCACTTAATTTTGAATTTAAGTGGTTGAGCCCACTAACTTACATCAAAAATCAACACAAGTTGATGGAAGTAGTTGGGAGCTTTTAATGAAACTTCTCCAACATACTTTGCTTTTTGTTTTTCTTTTTTGAAAAGCATATACACTTTTAGGAAAGTCAACTTTGGTAATTGTTTTTAGAAAATAAAATATCAAAAACAAAAAACTCTCTCTTCTCTCCTAGGCTTGGCCAAAACTCTTCCTCTCCCTTTGAAGTTTTTGTTGCCAAAATTTCAAGCTTGCTAGCACATTTGGAGTTGATTAAGGTGATAGGAAAACTTACCCTTGGGTCTGATTCATTCAACAAAGCTTGGAGCTTCATCAACATACAAAGAAAGTTTTGAATCACATCCGTTCAATGTAAGTTTTTTCCGCAAACTCACTTGATCATTCACACACACAATCATGCGTTAGAGACCTTGGGCAAGTCTTAGAGACACTAACAGT
Source organism: Zanthoxylum bungeanum (assembly GCA_019454045.1). NCBI lineage: Eukaryota > Viridiplantae > Streptophyta > Magnoliopsida > Sapindales > Rutaceae > Zanthoxylum > Zanthoxylum bungeanum. Next base: position 60,459 of record SKCR01023599.1, read on the forward strand.
AACAGATTCGGAAATGGCAAGCAGTGATAGCACCCGCAGTGACAATACATGCATGGACCAATTAGAGACAATGGTGAACAAAATAAAACAAATAATTGCAAAATTGGCCAACGTTGTTGCCAACCCAACAACAATCGAAACAACATCTAGAACAATAGGGACTGAAACAAGTGAAAGGAGGCAGAATGGGCCTGAAAATAGAACAGTTGAAAAAGCCCATTGTGTTAGATGAGGATGATATGGCTGACTATGCTACTGGAAGAGCGGCCAAATCACAGACTGAATCCGAGCTCCAATAACTAAAAGAGAAAATTGAGACAGTTGCCCAGAAGATGAAAAACAAACATGAAAACTTGCTTGACTATGGCGTAATGGCCTTTGAAGAACAACTCTCTACTGAGTTCAAGATGCCTGATATGATCAAATTCGATAGGAATAGAGACCCTAAAGGACACATTTGTCAGTATGTGTCTGTGATGAGTGCCACTGGCCTATCCGAGCTCTAGATTCTGAAATTATTTGGGATGTCTCTCAAATGAGCATCAGTGTTATGGTACCACAACTTGGAGAAAATGGTTAAGGATACTGGAGGGCGTTGGTGGAAGCATTCTCGAACTATCATGTCACAGATATGGAAGTTGATTTGCAACTTGGAGAAAATGGTTTAAAGATACTGGAGGGCGTTGGTGGAAGCATTCTCGAACTATCATGTCACAGATGTGGAAGTTGATTTGACGCTCATGACTTGGAAAACATGAAGTAGAAGCCAGATGAGAACTTTAGGAGTATGTTGACCGATGGAGGAGTCAACTGCTGAAAATGAAAACATAGCCCTCAGAGAAAGACCAAATTAAAATGAGCATCAAGGGTACAAAGCCTCCATATATTAAAAATTGAGGAGAATGACCACAATGATATCCGATTTTCGACAGTTGAAGGAGACTGTCATGGACTTGGATGAAGAAGAGGCGGAAAGCAAGAAACTCTATAGCCAAGATCAATATAAGAAGAATAATGGAGAGGCTCAGGAAATGAGGCATTAGAAGTGAACACAGTCCAGAAGTGACTTTTCTCCAACATGGGAAAATAGTTAGACAATATATTGAAAGAACTGACAAAAAGGGTCTCTTGAAGCTTGGATCCACAACAGAAATCGAAGACTAAATACAACAGCTCAGCATACTACTGTGCATTCCATCAGTTCTCGAGTCATGAGACTGAAAGGTGTGCTCGCCTCAAACATGAGATTTAAGAGTTAGTCGACACTGGAAAAATACCAGATCGTGAAGAAACCTCAACCATGCAGTAACCAGATATCAAATCATTGCACTTGCACCTTACCATTTGTCATGTAATGACTCTTCCTTATTTAAAATAAATAAATTTGATTTTGCAAAGAAACATTTTGTCTCTCAACAAATTAGTGTGTCTAAATTCTTAAAACAACATTTTGACTTTGGAATCACTAGTAGAATGCTATCCACATTGCGCACTAAAACTTGCACTTAGAATTCCAATGAATACTTAGAAAGTTTTTATAGTGGCACAACTTGTAGAAATGATCAAAGCGTTTAACATTCATTTGACCCTTTTTCCAAAGTTAAGATTGAGATGACACTAGGTTAAATAGATGACGCAAATGAGAAAAAGAAAAAAAGGAAAGGAAAAAAAAAAGGAAAAAGAGAGAAAAAAAGTGAATCCTAAAAAAACCCTACTCCGTTGTTTGGATTGTTTAGTAACCAGAAGTATCGTGAACCCCACAAAAAACTTTTGTGTCAAATGATAACTCAAATATTGAGTATGCAAAGCAACTTGAGTTGGCGAAATTATTGAGTAACCAGGAGCTCATATCATAAATATGCAGTGTTTGTGTCAAAAGGCAGTTTGACGGCTTAAGGAAGCTAGGGATAAAGATAATCCCTACATAAGATAAACATTTGAGAAGTTATGAAATTATGTTGATACTTAACTATGTGATAGATTACTTTGACCAAGGAAAAGATAGAATGAACTAAAGTCCCAATATTAATCTACATTTGGCACCACCATAAACCAATACGGGTTGCATGCCATTCTTGGTAAAATAACCACACACACATTTATAGAAGCATTTGAAAGGTGAAACTTTTGTTGAAATTGAGTTTTGAATATAGATAATGCTCACAATTTGAAAAGTGATGGAATTTATTTAAGAAGAAAACATTTGAGAATATATAAAGAGTCATTACATGATAAAAAATGATTTGGAAAGCAAAAATCAATATTTCGGGAACCCTGAAGGATAGTCTGGGCTAAAAATAAGACGAAGTCTAATGGTACCTCCATAGAAAAGTATCACGACTCTTACATTCCAATAAGCCGAAGAGTGGACATACAACAAGAGGTCATTTGCATACATGCATACACGTATACATACAGCTAATATTTCATTTGTAGGAGATTGAACAAGCAAAAGCTCCCAAGAAATGGGATACGATATGAGAGCCTTCAAGAAATAGGGCAAGACATAATATGTTTCTGTTGCAGTCAAGAGTTGAAGCCTTCAGGACATGAAGCACCCAACAGTTAGAAACTCGAGAGTTAGGACGGAGCCCTAGGAGCAAGGCCCACTTAAGAAAAAAATATTGGGGATGACTCATGCCGCTCAATTAGGTTTTGGAATTCCTACAACAGAAATAGATTTTGGGATGTCTATGACGGAAAAATCTTTGGAGCAAAGAGAGGTTTTGGAACACCTCGAATAGCGAAGGAATTGGAATGCCAATGAATTAGGAACACTACTAGATTTGGAAAGCTAGACGGAACTAGAACGCTAATAAGATTGGAACACTCACAGATTTGGACGGAATTAGAACACCAAAGGAATTGGAATGCCAATGGAATTGGAACGCCATTGGATTTGGAATGCCACGTGAATCAGAACACCAATGGATTTAAAATGCCAATGAGATTTGAACACTCACGGAGTTGGATGGAATTAGACCGTCAAAGAATTTAGAATTCCAATAGAGCTGGGAACATATTTAGAAAGCTAAATGGAGTTAGAACGCCAATGGATTTAGAAAGCCATATGGATTTGAGAAACTGGAGGATTTGGAATACAGATGGAATTGGGATACCAATAGAGTCTGAAATGGATTTGGAATGACTCATAACCGATTGAGGCATCGGTGAACCTACGGGTTCATCAATCATCGAGCAGAGATCGAGACATCTCACAATTGATCGAGGCATCGGGGGATCGAAGGTCCAACCAATGTCACAAAAAAGATCTAGGCATCTCACAACCGATCGAGGCATCGAGGATTAAGGGTCTAACAACTATCAGAACATAGATTGAGGCATCTCACAATAGATCAAGAAATCGAACGACTGATGGTCCAATAACTATTAGAATATAGATCAAGGCATCTCACAACCGATCGAGTCATAGGGGCTGATGATTCACCAACTATCAGAACAGAGATCAAGGCATATCACAACCGATCGAGGCATTGAGGGACCAATGATCAAACCATTATGACGACAAAGATCGAGGCATCTCAACATCAGAGGGTATGAGGGCCCACACAACAACAATCAAACTACAACACAACCAGGTAAGTCCAGCGATGCCCGACGAACCAGGAAAGTAAAATGTATGCCTGACTTTGATAGACTTATCATTGTTATATATTGTACAAGCCTACTAATATGGGGCCGATTATAGACACTGTATTTTTATATGTAGCCTAATGATGAGTTTCGTAAAAGGGCGTCACTTGAAAGTTTAACAAATTGCAAGGTTAACCGTCGAAAATGGAGGAAACTCCAAGGAATTCAGAAAACAGCTAAATCCCGATTGAACATCACCTAAGTCTGTTCATATATTTCCTCAAACCATACATCTGGTCGGACATGACCTATGTTCGTCCTGACTTTTTCCAATTGACCGGATGTATCTTTGAAGTACTAACTCCGACCGGACATGTATCAAGTTGCAGTTATTCAAAGAATAGATTGGATTATGCCAAACTCTCACCGGATTTACCTCAATAATTATTAAGTGTTAAAAATGTCGTCATCATCCCAAAAACCCTCTACTTATTTAAAGCCAACAGATGGAACTCATAAGGCATTGGAAAAAATGACTCAAAAAACCTGAGAATGATAAAAAAAAATGACTCAAAAAACCTGAGAATGATCAAGAACTAAGAGTGAGAGAGAGAAGATCCTGTGAAATCCTTAGAGTTGTACCCTTTTCGACGAAAGAACCAGCATCTACTCAACTTCCAGAGGTGTCTTACGGGCCCCAATACACACAAGGTGATAGCACTTTCTATAATATTTTTACTCGGTTTATAATATTGTTTTAACATAGTATGTCCGGCCGGACATGATATACATCCAAACGGACATACGTAAGTCAAATATATGTCCGACTAAAATACTACGATATCCGACAATATTATTGCTTGTATATCGATATGGTTACCCTTGTGGTATATAAGATGGAAACCCGAACGTAAACTCCATAGCCAATTCTGAATGGATGGTAATATTATATGCACTCGGAATATATTTCTACGTACTATTTGGAAACAACCATTCACCTGGATTATGCAGAATGTCCGGCTAGACTTGTCTATGTCCTGCCGGATATTGCTTACTTACCTCAATTCTGTGTTTTGCTACGTATATTTAATGATCAATAACTATCACATGATTATGATTGTTTTGCATGTGTAATGATTATCACATGATTATGGTTTCCTCATATGTTCAATGATTATCACATGATCATGGTTGCTAAATATGATTATGCACTTCTGGTTTTGAAGCACATTCGGCCAGACATGCTATATGTCCGACCAGTTATTAGTGATGAGGAAAATGACCGGCCAAGCTTCTCCGAAACAAGGCCGGTGAAACATGTGCCTTGTATTTATAGTCAATGTCCTACGTGAAGTCGGTTTACATTTTTGATTTGCGCATTACCTTCGGCCAGGCTTTGATAACATCTGGCCGGACGTTAATATGATAAAGTATATATGGCCAAGCTCCATCGGGGCTACGCCCATGAAAGACATGATATGATATGTTTAAATCTGTTTGATAACCAATACATTTTATGTTAGACATTGTGTCCCATTGCGTCACTGTTTGTAAATGATATTGTATTATTGTACAAAATTAACTATGTAATAATGAAATTGCCTTTTGCCATTTTGTAAATATTATTTACTTTGATATATAAATGGCGAAAGTCCATATGATTAGTACTGGATTGAGATGATATGAGACAGTATCAATCCATAAAGGTTTAATCATTAAATATCCCTAGCCGTAGTATTATCGAGACTGGACATCGATAATGCGGAATAGACTAGTATTGCGCTTGTTGCACGTTGTGAGGGCACAACGGCATAGTTCTCATATATTTAAGTATTGGATACTATGCAAGTGCAATATGAGGTTGTGTTTTACCGATGGTACGGAAAACAGCTTCGCTCTGGATAGACCCCGCGGAATCCCATTGGTAGTATGTCTAGGTGTCTATGGGAGGCCGCATCAGGGTAGGTGTATATGGTCTTAACCTGAGACTTACATCGCTAGTACTTGCGACAATCGGTAAACTTTGGTTTTGGTGGTTGGGGACCTTAACCGGTTCTGTGTACACCTCTTCTGGGTTTATCGAGAATCGTAGTGTACTGGATGTGATGTCAAGATGGAAGTATCGCTTCAGACATATGGAGGTGATGATCACGCAGGACACAGAACTAGTACTCTATAAAAGGTTGCAACCGTCGGGACAATATGACTAGGTCAGGATTGTCCGATTTAAGAGAGACTAGTTGCTTGATGTCCGATATATGTTTCGTACGGGGCAGACACATCTCCAGCCCCAGGCCTAGCATGTGATCATCCGATACTGGATCGATGTACGCAATACTACGGTATACTACGCTTGATATAGATCTTATATTCCTATAAGAATATTTCTGGAGAATTGGGTAGGCATGGCGCTTTGCTAGAAGCCACCTTGTCTTGTGAATCGGTAAGAACGTAGTACGAGGTACGTGCGTGTTCGGATTATCCGACGACCGTATTTACTGCCACATATCCGGAGATCTCTTGGGTCGCTTCCTGAAGATTCACCTATGATATTTGATTCGAACTTAATTAATCTTGGATTAATTGCGGAGAAACTTTATCTCGGATAAAGTGCCTTATTTAGAGAGAGAGAACGATTAATTTGGAATTAATCAGTAAAATTATTATATTCGATATAATAATTGAAATTCGATTTCGACGCGAAATTAAAATTAGATTTAATTCGGGCATACGAGTTAATTTAGAATTAATTCGTTAGCGACGTAAATAATAATTTCGCTAGGCGCGATTATTTATTTAAATTCGATTTAATTAACGTCGCGACGCAAGTTCGGTATTTCGGAATATCGAACCCGAACGACGCGTGAGTGCACGTGGGCCCGCTTTCATTTGGAAACGTGTGGGGCCCACATGACACATGTCATTATATGTATTATTTTATTGATAATGCATTGCATGGTGATAGTGTATAATGCACTCAATTGTTATGCATGGAATTTGAGTGTTTGACACTCTAAGCCTTTGCATGGTTTGTGTCATAGATTTATTATTATTTAATAAATATTATGGCATAAATATAAATTGATTTTTGGTATCAAAAATCGAAGAAGAAAAATCTCTCTTCTCTCTCTCACACATTGCCGAAAACTGCATGCAGTTTTTTGGGTCTTCATCTTCTCATTTTGGTTGCCAAAAAGCTTGAAGATAGTGTGGTTGTTTGGAACATCTTCTCACATGCAAGGCTAGCACCTTCAAGGGATCAAAAGAGGTGATAGGGAAACCATCATAGAGCAAGGAATTCACAAAGCTTGGAGCTTTCCACCTTTCTTCTCCTCTTGGCCGAATCAATCAAACTTGGAGCTTCCATTTTGGTTTGATTTTCTTCATCAACAAAGCATTGTAAGTATGATTCCGCCATACTTCAAGTTAAATATATATCATTTATTGTATTTCAAATGCTTAATCTTTCCTTGGGACATATTATAGAAACCAACAATGATATTTACAAAATGGCAAAAGGCAATTTCATTATTACATAGTTAATTTTGTACAATAATACAAATCATTTACAACAGTGACGCAATGGGACACAATGTCTAACAATCTCCCACTTGGCCTATAGCCAGTCACTCAAGCATCTAATACCTGAACTATGTATGTGTCGTTCAAAAACTTGCTGAAGAACAGCCTTCGTCAGCGGATCTGCAATGTTGTCATCTGATGTGACCTTCTCGACTTTTACATCGCCACGATGTATAATCTCCCGAATCAGATGGTAACGTCGAAGAACATGCTTGGACCGTTGATGAGACCTTGGTTCCTTAGCCTGTGCTATAGCCCCGTTATTGTCACAATACAATGGAACGGGCTCAGCTGCTAACGGAACTACTCCTAATCCGATTAGGAACTTTCGGATCCAAACTGCCTCCTTTGCTGCTTCAGATGCAGCGATGTACTCCGCTTCTGTTGTTGAATCGGCAACAGTATCTTGCTTGGAAGATTTCCAGCTCACTGCTCCGTTATTCAAACAAAAAATGTACCCGGATTGCGACCTGTAGTCATCCTTGTCGGTTTGGAAACTTGCATCGGTATACCCAGATACCGCAAGTTCTCCACCTCCATAAATTAAGAAAGCATCCTTAGTTCGTTTAAGATACTTAAGGATATTCTTAACTGCTATCCAGTGACCTTCACCTGGATCGGCCTAATAGCGACTGCACATGCTCAAAGCATATGAGACATCAGGTCGTGTACATATCATGGCATACATGATCGATCCGAATGCCGAGGCGAACGGTATCCGACTCATGTTGTCTCTCTCTTCCTGAGTCTTAGGACACATGTCCTTAGACAGAGAGGTACCACGTACCACGGAACCAATCCCCTCTTGGATTGTTCCATGTTGAATCGCTTCAACACTTTATCAATATATGTACTCTGGGAGAGTCCAATCAGCTTTCTAGATCTATCCCGGTAGATCTTTATTCCAAGAATAAAGGCTGCTTCTCCCAGATCTTTCATGGAGAATTTTAATGAAAGCCAAGCTTTCACCGACGTTAGCATGGGAATGTCATTGCCTATAAGCAATACGTCGTCGACATAAAGGACAATAAAAGTAAGTGCTCTCCCACTAACCTTCTTGTATACACAAGGGTCATCTGCGTTTTGCACGAAATCATATTCTTTTATGATCTCATCAAAACGCTGATTCCATGACCGTGATGCTTGCTTCAATCCATAAATGGATCGATTTAACTTACAAACCTTGTTTGCAAGTCTAGGTACGATAAAACCGTCAGGCTGTTGCATATAAACATCCTCCAAAAGGTTTCCGTTAAGGAAAGCGGTTTTAACGTCCATCTGCCATATCTCGTAATCGAAATATGCAGCTATTGCAAGCAATATCCGAATGGATTTAATCATGGCAACGGGTGAGAAGGTTTCGTCATAATCAATACCATATTGTTGACGATACCCCTTCGCTACAAGCCTAGCTTGTACGTTTGTACGTTGCCATCCATGTCGGTCTTCTTCTGAAGATCCATCTGCATCCAATAGGCTTTATGCCTTCTGGTGCATCAACCAGTGTCCAAACTTGGTTGGCGTACATGGAATCCATCTCGGACTTCATGGCATCTTGCCATAAAGCGGAATCGATATTTTGTATCGCTTCCTCATACGTAGCCGGTTCATTATCCTCAATAAGATTAATATCTACATGAGGTGAGATCAGGAACCCATACCTCTCAGGTACTGTTCTGACTCTCTCCGACCTACGCGGTCCTTGTGTATGTGAAGTTGTGGTACAGACTCATCCCGGATGGTCTGTTCATGTTCCGTCGTTGATTCATTGCCAGGAACAGTATCACTACGATCTTCATCGAGTTCTACTTTCCTCCCACTTACCACTGCATTTATAAAATCCTTCTCAAGGAAAAATGCTTGTAGAGCAACAAATACTTTGTTCTCTTGTGGGTGATAGAAGTAATATCCTTTGGTTTCCCTAGGATATCCTACAAAAAGGCATTTATCAGTTTTGGGTTCAAGTTTTGTACTTTCCAAACGTTTAACATATGCCCAGCATCCCCAAATCTTTAGGAAAGAGAAACCTGGTTTCCTTCCTGTCCATATCTCATATGGAGTCTGTTCAACAGACTTCGACGGTACCTTATTCAAAATAAGTACAGCACTGTTTAATGCGTATCCCCAGAAGGATATTGGTAGCTCAGTGCGACTCATCATTGACCTTACCATGTCCAACAAGGTGCGGTTTCTCCGTTCGGACACACCGTTTAATTGCGGTGTTCCAGGAGGAGTCCACTGTGAAAGAATACCATATTCTTTCAAGTAATCTTGAAACTCATAACTTAAGTATTCGCCACCACGGTCTGACCGTAATGTCTTAATACTCTTCCCTGTTTGTTTCTCACTTCGTGTCGAAACTCTTTGAATTTCTCAAAAGTTTCCGACTTGTGTCTCATAAGATACACATAACCGTAACGAGATGCATCATCTGTAAAGGTTACGAAGTAGTGAAATCCACCTCTAGCCTGGCTAGACATGGGCCCGCATACGTCAGTATGAACGAGAGCTAACAGTTCTGTGGCACGTTCACCTTTACCGCTAAAAGGTGATTTAGGCATTTTGCCTAAAAGACAAGATTCGCAGACGTCATATGAATTGGGATCAAATTCGTCCAAGTACCCACTCTTCGAAAGTGTGGATATGCGAGTCTTGTTAATGTGTCCTAGACGACAATGCCACATATAAGCTTCATCTTTTAGATTACTCCTTTTGAGCCTTTTGTTTGTCATTTTAGGAGATTCATTTATATTCAAAATATAAAGACCGTTATTTGCAACAGCTGTGCAAATTTCTGCATCATTTTTATATAAATAACACCCAGTGTTTCTAAATACAAAAGTGTAACCCTGCTGGGTTAACAAGGATACAGATATAATATTCCTAGTTAAACTAGGCACAAAATAACAGTTCAAAAGTTTAAGTACATGCCCTGAGGGCAGTTCTAAAACAAAAGTCCCTACGGCCAAAACAGCAACTGGTGTTCCGTTTCCGACCCGTAGATCCATCTCCCCTGACGCCAGCACCCTGCTATCATGCAGATCCTGCACATCAGTACAAATATGAGCACCACAACCAGAATCAAAAATCCAATTTTTAAAACTAGAAGTATTCATATTTATCTCAATAACAAACATACCAGAGGCGATAGCCTTGCCAGCCTTGATATCCTCCCTCTGCACAATGCTCATTTGGCAGTCACGTTTCCAGTGACCCCTCTTGCCGCAGTTGAGGCAGATGTCGCGAGATTTGTCCTTTGGCTTCCTAGAAGCCACTGTCAACTTGCCTTTGCCCTTGTTCTTGAACTTCTTCTTCCTCGCACCTCCAATTGCCTTGGGCCTAGCCTTTGGCGCATGAGAGGTCGATGCATAATGCGCCTCGCGCTTGCTCCCCTTTAGGAGTTCCCTTTCGGACTCCTTCAATACGGATAACGCTCAAACAGAGAGTTCATCTGTATCCATCAACTTATAGTTGATTATGATTTGTTTCCAAGTATCAGGAAGTGACTGCAAGATCATATCTATAGTCAGCTCAGCCTCCAAGACTATTCCCATATTGGCCAACTCATCAATATCGGCGATCATTTGAGTCCCGTGGGCCTCAACTGATGCGCCGTCTGTCATCCGGGAGCGGAAGAGTTTCCTTACTAGCTCGTACCTCTTCATCCGCTTATTGGTGCGGTGAAGATCACGCAATCTTGCCATCATTTTATAGGGATCCAAGTCCCTGTACTGGCGTCTGAAATGCTGGGTCATTGCAGCTAGCATAACTGACTGAGCTTGGTCACAATCGTCACTATGAGTCTTCCATAACTCTAGCTCCAGTGGCTCAGTGGGTTCAGGCGGGAGAGGTCTCTGAATAGTATACAGTATCCTCTCAGCCCCAAGCACTATCTTGAGGTTCATTTCCCAGTCGGCAAAGTTTGTCCCTTTGAAGACATTATCGCCCATGATTATGTCGCGGATATTACCTTTGCCAATCATCTTGACAACTATAGTCCAACTATAAAGTCAACGATGTTATGGGTACAGTCAAACTGTTACAAGTAAAAATAACAATATTAGTCCAACTAATTATTTAAAAATATTGACGAAATAATTTTGAAAGACGTGTAAGGCTAAGTATCTGAACGAAATTGCAAATTCAATAATAGCCTCCCACTATTTTCTTCAAGTTTCTAACCCTCTGTAGAGAACTCGGGAAATCGAATTTCCTAGTGGGCTAGGATCCCGTTAAATAACACACAACCTTGACTTTGGCCAATAAAAATTGTATGCTATTTAACTTAGGTAGATCTCCATGATCAATTGGATCTCATCCAATTCCTAGATCCGGTTAGGTGGACATCCAAGTCCGAAACATATGTATAATGCCAATGTAACCATTACATTTTCCTAACCCTATCCTCCGAATCATCTAGGCCTTGGCTTTGGCCAAAAACAAACCTAATGATTCCAGTTAAGCGGGACCCATTGACGAGGAAAGTTTCGTAATCAATGTCGTTGGACAAAAAGTGATCTTGACTTTGGCCAATAAAAATCACGATTTGGACAAGACACCGATATGCAACAAAACTCTCATGATTCAAGTACATCCTTGATTGACAAAGGTCTTGACTTTGGTCAAAAACAAACCAATGCCAACTTCGGATCTTGAACAAGAACCATTCAATGGAAGGATATTCGCTTAATATAAATTGAGGGATTTTCGCGTAATTGGCAACCAATTTTTTTATCTTTGTTAGGTCTCATCATCATACACCCTTAAGCATGCTTCTAAAACATCATAAAGCGCGTAAAGTAATTAATAGTGATATGCGGATGGATATATAAACAACTTGTTCCTAGAACAAATCACTCCCTTTCCTCTCCCCGCTAGCACTATTCTACTACTACCCAATTACATAATACAATAAGAGAAACCTCATTTACATTGAGGGGAATTAGGTGAGAAGAGAATACAAAGAGATAAAGAGATAAGGCTGGACACGCAGGTCCAATTTATAAATTCCAAATTTACAATAATTTCTAAAATTACCCTTTCCCTTCTAATATCCATCCGATATACACTATTCATTCATCACATACATATATATTCAAACAAGACATGCTTTTACAACCAATCTAATCCAATTAATTAGTCTTTGTTTAAGTGATCATCGAATGTTCAAACAACGGTTTGATTTTGCGCGAGTCCAACTCGATTGAGAATAAGTACATAAGGGTACGAATTCGCGAATTATATCGAACTACTTATTAAATCTAATTTAATTCGTATTCAATACTAATTCAATTATTTAATTCAAATTAAATGTTTACACTTTTAATGTGCTTTAAAGACTTAGATTCTAAATCTAATCTTATTGGGCCTCAAAGCCCAACTAACATCCAATGTTTAATTTAATTCAAGTCAAATGGGCTTTCAATTGATTTATTAAGGCTTGAGCTTTGGTCAATATGGGTCAAACCCAATTACCAAGCCCAAATAAGGAATCACCCTTAAATGCCATAAAACCAATTTTAAGCCCATAAGGCCCAATTAAATTATTAAAGCCCATTAATTAAATTTTAATATTCCAAACATTAAAGTCCAATTAATTAAAGTGTAATACCAAGATTAATACATTAAACCAAATATTTCAAAAATACCCATTTAATTTATTAATCATGTATTGTTCAAAATAAATGTCCAACATTAATTTTAACAAAAATCAACTCCTTTTCATGTCCTTGTACATTCGGCCAAGGTGAGTTTTTTGTGTCGATTTGTTTTTCAATCCGATTGAATTACTAATCTACGTCCCGTACACGTTCTAAGTCATCCAATGATCTTAAACACAAAAAAATTCCAATCCACTCCAAGTAGCAACACATTCGGCCAAGGCATGAATTTGGGGAAAAAATCATCCAATGCATTTTTCATAAAATTGATTCCATGTAACATCATTCTATATACATGTAAGCATTCTTATTCATCAAATTCATAAGAACATGTTTCAACCAATTTTATCATACCATTCGGCCAAGGTTGAATTTTTGGGGAAAAATCATCCAATGCATTTTTCATAAAATTGATTCCATGTAACATCATTCTATATACATGCAAGCATTCTTATTCATCAAATTTCACAAGAACATGCTTCAATCAATTTCTACATACCATTCGGCCAAGGTTAAATTTTTTGGGAAAAATCATCCAATGCATTTTTCATAAAATTGATTCCATGTAACATCATTCTATATACATGCAAGCATACTCATTCATCAAATTTCACAAGAACATGCTTCAACCAATTTTGTCAAATTTTAACCTAAAGTATTTCATGCTTAACCATGGCTCCATGATACCATTGTTGGTTTCTATAATATGTCCCAAGGAAAGATTAAGCAATCAACATTTTATTATGTCTGCTTGCTTAAATTAGTTTAAATCATGTTATCATTGTTGTTATCACCATTGGATTCTATGATTTACTAATGAAATCTGACCGTACATGGACTATGTCTAGCCGAACATATATGTGATGTCCAGTCAATTATATGTATGTTCGGCCAAGCCTCTCCGAAGCCAGACTCATGTGATGTTTGCTCAAATTTTATCATCTATGTCGTAATAATTGTCTGTCATGTTACTATATTTTAGATTTACTTACTGTTTACATGTTCATCTTCTGTTTTAGTAATGTTTCATATTTCGTAGATTGCTAATTTCTATTAATTGTATCTGTGGCCACTGATATATATTTCTGCATCCCTAGTTACCGCAACATGTCCGGCTAGACTTCCATAAAGTCTGGTCGAAAGTTGATATTCGGGTTAATGTCTGGCTGTGTATAAAAGATGTCTGGACAGACCTCTCCGAGGTCAGATTGATGAGATATTTATTATGATTTATTTCTTTATCCTTTTGTCATTTTGTTATAATTCGTAGACCTTTATTTGCTTTATTTGCTATTTTTACTATTCATATTTGTGCCATTGTGTGTTTTATAAATTGTTGTTACGTGTTCTTGCATTATAAGATGTCAGGATACCTCTTTGGAGCGTAAATATTATATTAACATAAGTAAAAAACCATTCCAAACCCAAACGAGTTTAAGATTGGACATTGTGAGGGGTGTAGTGCAGCCTTAAATCATTCTTATTATCTCATATTGGGTGGCGACTCCGTTATTCTCTAATTAGTCCCTCATGGGACTATTCGTACTCTCTACGAGCAGTGAGCCCAATAGTTTAGTGGTCGTCGACATCATAGGCATAGCGGTTAATCCCGCTTCACTCATACATAGGGGTGAGCAAAACTGGTTTCGGTTCCGGTTCCGCATAAAATCGGAACCTACCCGGAAAAATTCGATTCCGCACTAAGTGGAACCGGAACCTACCCAAATAAACAGGGTACCCTATTATTCGGTTCCGGTCCGGTTTCGAATTACCCTATTTTAAAATATTTTAATGAAAACTATATTCTGATACGAGTCCGTAGGAAAAAACGGGGACCAAATCGGAGTGCGGAAGCTCAAGAACGAAAAAATGAAAAATATTTTAATTAAAATGAATGATAAACACTTAATCACAAAACATTAAAATTGACAAACACTACCAAAGCATACACCTTCTGCTCAAGGAAAAAGTTAAGACATGCTAAAATACAATTCATGCTATATTATAATATGGGAGTCCATAATTTATATCCCACAGCATCACAAAATGGATTTGCTTTTTGTCCAAACTTTGAGAATACTTTTGCTCTTCCAATTGAAAATACAGTTTGGCCTGCTAAAGTTGGATCAAGTGAAGAAAACAACTTTTGAAACTATAAGCAGCACAATTATGCTACCAAATCAATCACAAAAAAAAAGTATTATGTCCAGCTTACATACCAAGAGTAGAACTGATAATGCAGAGAGCGAGCACACATAATGCCAACAAAGTTCCCAGCAAACATAATTGTTACAATATCAGAAAATACAATCTAAAAATTTAGCAACAAAGAGATGAATTAAAAGAAATATCTCAAAGCACCGAAATTTAAATCTCTAAATATTCATATAAATCTCTAAGTGTTCATATAAACCGGTTCCATGGTCCGGTTTCGGTTCCGACCATTTTAGAACCGGAACCTACCCGGATAAAATCGGTTCCTTCATTTTTGGAACCGGAACCTACCCAATTACAACCGGTTCCGGTTCCAAACCCGAAAAACTGGTCCGGTTCCAACCGGTTCCGGGTAGAACCAGAACTGGTGCTCACCCATACTCATACATCATCTTCTTATGCCAAATCAATGAGATAATGGGTGCTCTCTCAAGCCACTCTTCTGGTAAGTAACCTTTCATCTCTCATTCCTTCAATTTCTTGAAATCAAACATGCATTTCTTCTTTTTATATTCGAAATCCATGAGAACCTTAGATTGCAATTGATGCATTTGTCATGTTTTAGCTTGCTAGTGTTGTTATCTACGTATTTCATGACAAAATAACATAGATTAGACATTGATTGATGAAAATACATAAATTTGTAAAGTGTGTAGCCTTGGACAAATGGGCTTTGAAGAGGGAAAACTTGATTCTTGTCTTGATGATGATGATATAGACATGGTATATGGCATTTTAGAGTGTATAATTATTATAATAATGATGGATTATAATGATATGTTATGGTGAGGGTGTGGCCGAATGATGATGGTGTTAAGGGAAGCTTGATTTTTCATTGTGATGTTGATGATATTGTTAATGTGTAATGCATCTATCTTGAGGAGTAGTTTTTGTATTAGAGGATGGATCATGTAATGAAAAGTTGTAGGAGTATGGCCAAATAGAGAATAAGTAAGAGAGATAGTTTTCTGTATTTGGGGTTGTGTGGTGATCAATGTATGAGATGATACCTTATGAATTGTGTTAATTTGTTTGATGAATTTATCATGTAATGGACTTGGTAGGGTCATGGCCGAATGGGTTGGTTATGGTGATAATTTGTTTTGTTGTGATTGAGGGTGATGGTATGTATGGATGGTATATTCAATAAGCTTAATTTATCAAATGTGGTAAGGGATAGTGTATGGCCGAATGATTAGGCAAAATGCAAGGCTTAAGTGTTGTGTTCTTTGTAGAGAAATAAGTAATGAAGTTATACTTAATTTGATGTTGAGAATTTTGAATGATGGTGTAAGTAAGTTGCCGTTAAGGGCAACATCATGACATGAGATCGAGCTATTAGAGACTTAGCTTATAATAGAGTCATGAATACCTTATGACTT
>SKCR01023600.1:0-76533 GCA_019454045.1 Zanthoxylum bungeanum
TTATCATTGTTATCCCTATTCATTATTAGTAAATTGCCAATATTAAAACAATTCTTTACCAGAATCATTGGATTTAGATGAAAATAGTTTTGGAATTTACTTCTTGGTAAGATTACAGTGAAGATCCATTATTTTTGTTTCCTTTTACAACAATAAGTCACCGCAATTGACAGCCAAAGTTATCTAGCCAACAAACAATAAAAACCAATTTGTGAATAAATAACAACTCAAAATGATGCAAATTTACCATAAGAAAATTAAATTGGAAATTTTTTTGAAGTTCCACGA
Source organism: Zanthoxylum bungeanum (assembly GCA_019454045.1). Lineage (NCBI taxonomy): Eukaryota > Viridiplantae > Streptophyta > Magnoliopsida > Sapindales > Rutaceae > Zanthoxylum > Zanthoxylum bungeanum. The sequence continues at coordinate 289 of SKCR01023600.1, forward strand.
TGGCTGATGGGAATGACAAGAGTATCAAACTTGGAGGCAGCATGTTTTTTTTTATACTTCACATGTTAATAATATTTGTTAATGGAAAAGGAGCTGATTTGATGAAAAATAAAGAGCTGTTCTTGCATGAGGGAACAGTCAAAACCATTCAGGTTAAATTATTAAAATTTTAAAGCATAGGCTTTTGTCCTTCAATAATATTTTATATTGGTGTGAAAGCTTCAAAAGTTGTAATATATTTTATATATATTTTTTCTTTTGCAGAGTGAAGATGGTGATGTGATTGACTGTGTGGATATAAAAAAACAACCTGCTTTTAATCATCCACTTCTGAAAAATCACATTATAGAGGTTAATATTTAGATCTTCGGGAGTCTTATGTATTAAATACGAGCTTATAATTTATAATTAAAATTAATTTGTTTGAAAAGCTACAAATTTTCTTGGAATTCATATAGGTGAACCCCCATGTGCATTCAAGTGGAATTGAAGCAGAAAAGAATCAAAATTTACCCATTCAAAGTTGGCTTAAGAATGGAGAATGCACTGAAGGAAGTGTCCCCATATTAAGAACACAACATTTTAATCATAGTCGCCGCAGCTACCCAGCAACTTTGAAAAAGAGACAGCCAACCAATTTCGAAAATCCCACTAATCATGAGGTGTATAAATAAGTAACTTTTATTGTAATAATTTTACAAGCTTTTAACTTAGTTAACTTCATCTTCAATTAATTTGCTCTCATTTGTATGATAATTAGTATGCACAAGTATCTGCAATTGGTATGAACTACGGTGCTCGTGCGGCTATCAACGTTTGGAACCCTCGAACGAATTTCGGAGAACTCAGTATCGCTCAAATTTGGGTTTTGTCAGGCGATGGAAATGAGTTGAATACTATAGAGGCTGGATGGGTGGTAAGATAAGATTCTAAAAATATTGAAATATTAAAAATTTGAGTAATTTTGAATATTGTTTATTAACAAAATAATTCATGATTAATCTAGACTCAGAATGGCGAGAAGGAGACAAGATTCTTCATATACTGGACTGTAAGTTGATTTGATATATGACTAATAACTTCCACATTTATCATAATAATTAATTGAACAAATTTTTATTTTTTATTAACAAATATGTTTTACGTGGTATTTAGAGTGATGGGTATCAAAGCACAGGTTGCTACAATCTTTTGTGCTCAGGATTTGTGCAAACAAACAAAAACTTTGCACTTGGCGGTGCCATACAACCCATTTCGATATATGGTGGGAAGCAATATGAAATAACCGTCGCCATACATAAGGTAATTATTCTCATTTAATTAATTTCTGTTAGTAATTAATAAACCAATTTCCTATTACAACAACGTGCACAAAACTGAATGTTACATGGATTAAAACCCTAGTTCCTTACTACACCAAGGTCAATATATAATTAAATAAAATGAAGGATCGAGATATCACACAACACACATATTTATATTGGTTCATTCTCTATGTAAGAGCTACGTTCATCTACCTGCTACAAGCAAGCATATATAAAGACTGATCAATGCATTGATTCTTGTTTTTTTTTTTCTTTTTTTTCAGTTCAATAAGATAGATGGAAATTGGTGGCTGCAAGTGAGTGGGAATTTAATAGGGTATTGGCCAAGCTCCATATTTACACATTTATCTGGTTCATCTGATGCTATAAATTGGGGAGGAGAGATAGTGAATAACAAACCTGATGGTCATCACACTACAACTCAAATGGGGAGTGGCCATTTCCCTACAGAACCTTTTGGAAAAGCTGCTTATTTTTCCAGACTTGGATATTTTGATGAATCAAGCAATGTCAAAGATCCTCAAAATCTTGTACCTTATGTTACAAGACCAGCCTGCTACAATTTGATTAAAGGAAGAGATAAAAATATTGGTCACTTTTTTTATTTTGGAGGTGCTGGATATTCAAAAAATTGCCAATAGAAACTGTTCTCATCAATTGATCAAAGTTGTTGTACTGCTACTTGTTACTAAATAATATGGGAAATTTATAAAAATTACCTATTTGTTTTATTCATTATAAAGAATAACCACCAATTTTAAAAATATATTTAATAATCAAATTCAACTTAAACTACTCATTTTACCCTTTATCGGATGCTCGAGAGATGCAGCGAGCGTCGCGAACGCTCATGCATCTCATGGGCGTCAGCGCGGATGCTCGAGAGATGCAACAGGCGTCACAGACGCCCCTTGTATCTCGGTGACCGTGTGGAAGCCTAATTACTTGTACAGGCGCCCGCGCTAAAGCCCGAGATGCATGGGCCGTCCTTGCGGACGCTCGCGTGATGCAGCGGTCATCCGCAGACGCCCCATTCATCTCGGGCATCCGCACTGATGCATGCCCAAGTAAATGGGCGTCCGCATGGGCGTCCATTTACATACTTCCACAACCCATGTATTTTTTTCAAACAGTTGGTATGCAAATATTACCAACATCATATTAACTCATAATCTTTAAATTTAAATGCCAAATCTAGTTAAGAATACTAATAAAATACTCACAACAAACATACATTTGGAATATATGTGAAATTTAAAATTTTGTGAAATAAATTAGATTACTCACCAAGTTAAAAATAAAAACATCTTACATAAAAATAATCAAATCTGGATGAGGCACCACCACGCCGTCGTCACTACCGTCGTGTTATGAGATTTTTATAAATCAAGGGTAAAGTTGGTAGTTTATCTTAAATTTGATTATAAAATATATTTTAGAGATTGTTGATTATTTTTTATATTTGATAAATGAAATTGATTATTTTTGTAAATTTCCCAAGGTAGAATACTTGACGTACTCACTTTTTTTCCCAATTAAATGTCTTATAAATTGAAGAAAACAAACAAACCATATCAACCCTTGGATGGGTAATTTGTATTTTATTTTTTGTTTGGTCACTCTCAAAAATCAATAGTGGAAGAAACGTACACTCCCTAAATTTGATCACAGAACCTGAAAGTTAGATCTTAAACCATACATCGCTAAGCTACGTCCCTTAGGGACACCACACTTGATAAACATTACAAAAATGATATACTCACACACACTTTTACTTAAAGTTTTACAAACTCTCTCAGTGTAGCTACAGTGAGAGAGTTAGTAAAACTTTAAGTAAAAGTATGTGTGAGTGTATTATTACTCTAAACATTAATGGAAGAATAAATTCAAAACTAACAAGCAAACTTTTCACTGTGATTTATGTTCACGAAAGCTATACAATATTTCCAAAAAAAAAAAATAGAATTTATATTGTAGAAAAGTTACATGCTTCCAACGTTTATAAACAGTGAATGAAAAGATTAGTAAAATAAGACATTTCCAAATTAATAAACACTAATTAAACTCACTGAAAATTTGTTGCAAGAGACGATACTTTGGAGCTAATTAAGAAGTAGCCCATAGAAAAAAATTGCAGCAGACACCCTTCATAGACGTCCATTTACCGCATCCGAAAAAGCTGCTCCCACACTTTGGTCCCGGCTTTCAGATTGTGTTTTTAAAGCTTTTGGCTCCACATAAACAATATCGAAATTCTACAGATTCCGGAATAGCTGAAGTATGCGGCTCAAGAAACTGTTGAGTCAGAGAATTTGGAGTTGCTTGCGGCATCAGAGATTTTGTGATCGACAATTTGAAACCTCTACTAATGATGACCGCGGGCAATCTTGCTATATTTATCGAGTCATCAAGGCCACTGTGAACACGATTCTGCCAAACCAAGTCAGCTATCTCGACAGCTTGTTTCAGATTGCACCTTATATCACCAAAAACCTTGCTGAATGGAATCCTTAGGTTGATCCATTGGTTGAAAAAAGAAGGCTTTTGAATCCTTTTAAATTGGCATTCAGATTCCAGTATTACCTAACAGTCCAAATTCGACCATGTGACCACAGTAAAATTGGTGTTCATTATCCCCATTTGTAAAAGCCAGTTGTGATGTAAAAGCAAAGCTTCAGGAAGAGTAATGGCTTCGTTAACTTGATCCTGTTTAATACCAGTCAATTCCTTGCAGAAATCACTCAACACGGGATTGCACGTTGGACGCACATAAGTTTGGAAACAACAAATAATCTGTCCAGTTTCACCATTGACTATCATCACTGAAGGAAATTCAATTATTTCCTATGGGTGAGGGATTCTGTCTTTTAAACACGTGGCCTCAAAGTCCACCACTATAAGGTAATCAAAGTCAGAATTTTGCCCAAGAAAAAGTTTTTGATGAGGAAGAGGAGAAGAGATTATGTGACGAAGAAGCAATTGATTCTCAGGAAGAATAAAAGGATTAGTGTACGCCATTCGTCTGAATCTCTCGATTTATGTTTACGGTTTGTTAATGTACGTAGTTTAATTATGAGTTATAAGAGAGTGTATTTATAGAGAAATTTATTTTCCTAAACTAGTTTTGATTTCCTAATCTTTTCTCTATTTGGATTTCCTAGTTGCGGTAGGATATGATTCCCGCTGCTTCTTGATTTCATAACTTCTAGTTACTTTATAAGCGTTTGATTTTCCCTAATGTCAAATTGGAAACGGAGTCTGTGAGTAAGTGTCACAACCCCCTCCCCAGAGCGGGGCCAACCCTAGAAAGGGGTCCGTGAATCACTTTAGCTCGAGCACCTATATGTCAATCAATTGAACCAAAAGTTCGCAAGAAATATAATATTCCATAAAATGCAATCCAATAAATCCCAACAAGTGTTTACACCAAAATAAATGTCTGAAAACATGAAAGTTATCCTAAATGTCCTATCTCAAAAGTCAAAAGAAATGTCTGGACCAACCCGACTGACGGCTGTGGTAAACGAGTCAAATCCTGGTACTATTACTGCTACTGTTGCAATGGCGAATTACGTGGGATGTTTGGGAAATGAGGGGTGAGCTTAAAGAGCTCGGTAAGTAAAAACACTCATACTCTCAACATGACCTCACCAACAAAATATATATATGATAGTGAATATATGAAAATAACAGTTAATATATATTACAGTTAACTCAGGCAAAACATACTCACAACGACACATCTCAATCAAACAAGGTTTGTTATCCGGATTCGGTATAATAATGGATTGAAACCATTGGGAGAGTCCCTCTCTTACCCCCAAGGTTTTCCACCATATAATCTCGCATAAGTGTGCAAGAGGGGGATTGAACCACACGCCTCTGCTAATCTCGCATAAATCTCGCAAAATCTCGCATATCCAACCATTATCATACTAAATCCGGCAGCATAACAACAATCTCACACAGCATCCAATACAACACATCTCATCGCATTTCATCCATCAACTCATCTCAAAGTCACACAATACTCAAATACTTCGATTCATATTACAAGTATACAATTTATACTCAGAAGTGATATTCACAATTTACGTTCTCATGCTATCAATTACTCAGTCAATTTTCCAACATTACATATATAAATATATATTTATATTATATTACATAACTCACATAGCAAAGATCAATCAACAAATATTTATGTTAAAAGAATCATCATGCTTTGTACTTACCTCAATCCACGCAAAACTCTCTATATCTATATGTCCTCCCTAAAATCAGGAAAAAAAATATAAAATTACGATCAGGTCCATATATTTTACTAAAATTATGATTTTACCCATAAACTTTTCAAATTTGCAATTTAACCCTAATACTCTCCAATATTATCAATTTAGTCCTAAAACTTTTAATTATCTTATATTACTCACCAAAAATCAGAATTTAATCATTTAGGTCCCTAAACATGTCAAATTACAAATAAGTCCAAAACTCTCAACATATTACAATTACCCCATAAAATTGAAAAATATAACGTACCGAGCTCAAACGACTTCAGAATTTCAGAATGAGGTGGTCCACGGACAGTACACGTCACCAGGATCACAGCGACAGTGGTGGAAATGGCTAATGCTCGACGATCACCGACGAACGATCAAACACCGATAACTCTCGTTCTAGGCTCGTTTCACGACAACCAAAGGTCAGAATTGGGCAAACAAGGTGTCTAACCCGCATATCTCGACGAGTGGAAGATTCTGGTCCGGGAGGTGTCAGTCACGCACGGCGGCGCGTGAGAAGGCGAATCCAGCGATCGGACCGGCGGCGTTGGCCTCGTCTCGGCGAGAGGATTCTCCTGATGTGGTCACTTGCAGGAAAAGGTAACCGGAAGACGACGAACGAGCCTTTCTCTATCCTGCCCACACTTTATCTCTCTTCTGCGTTTTCTCTCTACTGGTTCTACATTTTCTCTCACTACAGATATGTTTCTCTCTCTAACAGATCTCTGGAAAAAGCTTCTAAACACTAGTTATCTTTTGTTGTTTCTATCACAATAAGCACACACAATAAAGAAGAATTAGGTTTGTTTTGTTTCTTTAAATAATAGAGGTAGTTGAATTTTATAAGAAGTATGTGTGTGTGTGGTTGCTGATTTTATGGGGAGTGGGGGATAAGAATTTGAATAAAATTAAAATAGATAAATGAAAATTATCACAGTAAGCATTTAATTTAATTTTTCAAAATGATAAATTGGAAACGGGGTCTGTGGTAATTTATAATTTGTATGCCTAGCATGAGATTTGTTTAAAGAAATAAAAATAATAAGTTTAAAGATTTATTTACAATATTTTCCCTAATGACAAATTGGAAACAGGGTCTGTGGGTAAGCGTTTTGATGTTCCTTTTATCGGATGCTCGAGAGATGCAGCGAGCGTCGCGAATGCTCATGCATCTCATGGGCGTCAGCGCGGATGCTCGAGAGATGCAATGGGTGTCGCGGACGCCCCTTGTGTCTCGGCGATCGTGTGGAAGCCTAATTACTTGTATAGGCGCCCGCGCTAAAGCCCGAGATGCATGGGCCGTCCTTGCGAACGCTCGCGTGATGCAACGGGCATCCGCAGACGCCCCATTCATCTCGGGCATCCGCACGGATGCATGCCCAAGTAAATGGGCGTCCACATGGGCGTCCATTTACATGATTCCACAACCCATGTATTTTTTTCAAACAGTTGGTGTACGAATATTACCAACATCATATTAACTCATAATCTTTAAATTTAAATGCCAAATCTAGTTAAGAATACTAATAAAATACTCACAACAAACATACATTTGGAATATATGTGAAATTTAAAATTTTGTGAAATAAATTAGAATACTAACCAAGTTAAAAATAAAAACTTCTTACATAAAAATAATCAAATCTGGGTGAGGCACCACCACGTCGTCGTCACTTCTGTCGTGTTATGAGATTTTTATAAATCAAGGATAAAGTTGGTAGTTTATCTTAAATTTGATTATAAAATATATTTTAGAGATTGTTGATTATTTTTTATATTTGATAAATGAAATTGATTATTTTTCGTAAATTTTCCAAGGTAGAATACTTGACGTACTCACTTTTTTTCCCAATTAAATGTCTTATAAATTGAAGAAAACAAACAAACCATATCAACCCTTAGATGGTTAATTTGTATTTTATTTTTTGTTTGGTCACTCTCAAAAATAAATAGTGGAAGTTAAATAATCATTCAAATTAAAAATTAAATAGAATCCAAATTGTTGAAAGTTAAACGCTTCCAAAGTTTATAAACAGTGAACAAAAAGAATGATAAAAAATATATCTCCAATAGCAATTTTTTTTTTTAAATCGTTGGAAATCCCAGCGCTAAACCATCTCTTTCGGGTTTAAGCGGAACATGTAAAATACCCGCTGTCCCATATTCTTACAAGAAACACACTCCATAAATTTGATCCCATGACCTGAAAGTTAGATCTTGAACCCCACACCGCTAAGCTACGTCCCTTAGGGACACCACACTTTATAAACATTACAAAAATGATATACTCACACACACTTTTACTTAAAGTTTTACAAACTCTCTCAGTGTAGCTACAGTGAGAGAGTTAGTAAAACTTTAAGTAAAAGTATGTTTAAGTGTATTATTACTCTAAACATTAATGGAAGAATAAATTCAAAACTAACAAGCTAACTTTTCAGTGTGATTTATGTTCACGAAAGCTATACAATATTTCCAAAAAAAAAAATAGTATTCATATTGTTGAAAAGTTACATGCTTCCAACGTTTATAAACACTGAATGAAAAGATTGGTAAAACAAGACATTTCCAAATTAATAAACACAAATTAAACTCACTGAAAATTTGTTGCAAGAGACGATACTTTGGAGCTAATTAAGAATTAGCCCATAGAAAAAAAATTGCAGCAGACACCATTCATAGACGTCCATTTACCGCATCCGAAGAAGCTTCTCCCACACTTTGGTCCTGGCTTACAGATTGTGTTTTTAAAGCTTTTGGCTCCACAGAAACAATATCGAAATTCTACAGATTCCGGAATAGCAGAAGTATGCGGCTCAAGAAACTGTTGAGTCAGAGAATTTGGAGTTGCTTGCGGCATCAGAGATTTTGTGATCGACAATTTGAAACCTCTACTCATGATGACCAAGAGCAATCTTGCTATATTTATCGAGTCATCAAGGCCACAGTGAACACGACCCTGCCAAACCAAGTCAGCTATCTCGACAGCCTGTTTCAGATTGCACCTTATATCACCAAAAACCTTGCTGAATGGAATCCTTAGGTTGATCCATTGGTTGAAATAAGCAGGCTTTTGAATCCTCTTAAATTGGCATTCAGATTCCAGCAATACTTGACAGTCCCAATTCGACCATGTGACCACAGCAAAATTGGTGTTCATTATCCCCATTTGTAAAAGCCAGTTGTGATGTAAAAGCAAAGCTTCTGGAAGAGTAATGGCTTCGTTAACTTGATCCTGTTTAATACCAGTCAATTCCTTACAGAAATCACTCAACACTGGATTGCACGTTGGACGCACATAAGTTTGGAAACAACAAATAATCTGTCCAGTTTCACCATTGACTATCACCGAAGGAAATTCAATTATTTCTTGTGGGTGAGGGATTCTGTCTTTTAAACACGTGGCCTGTCAAAGTCCACCACTATAAGGTAATCAAATTCAGAATTTTGCCCAAGAAAAGGTTTTTGATGAGGAAGAGGAGAAGAGATTATGTGACGAAGAAGAAATTGATTCTCAGGAAGAATAAAAGGATTAGTGTACGTCATTCGTCTGAATCTCTCAGTTTATGTTTACGGTTTGTTAATGTACGTAGCTTACGAGTTATAAGAGAATGTATTTATAGAGAAATTTATTTTCTTAATCTAGTTTTGATTTCCTAATTTTTTCTCTATTTGGATTTCCTAGTTGCGGTAGGATATGATTCCTGCTGCTTTTTGATTTCATAACTTCTAGTTACTTTAGAAGCGTTTGATTTTCCCTAATGTCAAATGGAAACGGAGTCTGTGAGAAAGTGTCACGACCCCTCTCTAGAGCAGGGACAACACTAGAAAAGGGTCCGTGAATCACTTCAGCTAGAGCATCTATATGTCATTCAATTGAACCAAAAGTTGGCAAGAAATATAATATTCCATAAAATACAATCCAATAAATCCCAACAAGTGTTTACACCAAAATTAGATGTCTGAAAACATGAAAGTTATCCTAAATGTCCTATCTCAAAAGTCAAAATAAATGTATGGACCAACCCGACTGACGGCTGTGGTAAACGAGTCAAATCTTGGTACTGATACTGCTACTGTTGCACTGGCAAACTACCTGGGATGTTTGGGAAATGAGGGTGAGCTTAAAGAGCTTAGTAAGTAAAAACACTCATACTCTCAACATGACCTCACCAACAAAATATATATATGATAGTGAATATATGAAAATAAAAGTTAATATATATGACAGTTAACTCAGGCAAAACATACTCACAACGACACATCTCAATCAAACAAGGTTTGCTATCCGGATTCGATATAATGATGGATTGAAACCATTGGGAGAGTCCCTCTCTTACCCCCAAGGTTTCCCACCATATAATCCCGCATAAATGTGTAAGAGGGGGATTGAACCACATGCCTCTGCTAATCTCGCATAAATCTCGTAAAATCTCGCATATCCGACCATTATCATACTAAATCCGACAGCATAACAACAATCTCACACAACATCCAATACAACACATCTCATCGCATTTCATCCATCAACTCATCTTAAAGTCACACAATACTCAAATATTTCGATTCATATTACAAGCATACAATTTATACTCAGAAGTTATATTCACAATTTACGTTCTCATGCTATCAATTACTCAGTCAATTTTCCAACATTACATATATAAATATATATTTATATTATATTACATAACTCACATAACAAACATCAATCAACAAATATTTATGTTAAGAGAATCATCATGCTTTATACTTACCTCAATCCACGTAAAACTCTCTATATCTATATGTCCTAGTTAAAATCTGGAAAAAAATTGTAAAATTACGATAAGGTCCCTATATTTTACTAAAATTATGATTTTACCCCTAAACTTTTGAAATTTACAATTTAACCCAATACTCTCCAATATTATCAATTTAGTCCGAAAACTTCCAATTATCTCATATTACTCAGCAAAAATCAGAATTTACTCATTTAGGTCCCTAAACATGTCAAATTACGAATAAGTTCAAAACTCTCAAAATATTACAGTTACACCCCTAAAACTGAAAAATATAACGTACCGAGCTCCAACGACTTCAGAATTTCAGAATGAGCTGGTCCACGGATAGTTCACATCACCAGGATCACAATGGCAGTGGTGGAAATGGCTGATGCTCGACGAACGATCGAACACCGATAACTCTCGTTCTAGGCTCGTTTCACGACAACCAAAGGTCCGAATTGGGCAAATAAGGTGTCTAACCCGCATATCTCGATGAGGGGAAGATTCTGATCTGAGAGGTGTCGGTCACGCACGGCGGCGCGTGGGGCGCGTGAAGCGACGGTGAGGCGGCGCGTGGAGGCGCGTGAGAAGGAATCCGGCGATCGGACCGGCGGTGTTGGCTTCGTCTCGGCAAGAGGATTCTCCTGATATGGTCACTTGTCGGAAAAGGTAACCGAAAGACGACGAACAAGACTTTTTCTTTCCCGCCCACACTTTCTGTCTCTTCTGTGTTTTCTCTCTCTACTGGTTCTGAATTTTCTGTCACTACGAATCTGTTTCTCTCTCTAACAGATCTCTGGAAAAATGCTTCAAAACACTGGTTATCTTTTATTGTTTCTCTCACAATAAGCACACACAATAAAGAAGAATTAGGTTTGTTTTGTTTCTTTAAATAATAGAGGTAGTTGAATTTTATAAGAAGTGTGTGTGTGTGGTTGCTGATTTTGTGGGGAGTGGGGGATAAGAATTTGAATAAAATTAAAATAGATAAATGGCAGTTATCACAGTAAGCATTTAATTTTATTTTTCAAAATGATAAATTGGAAACGGGGTCTGTGGTAATTTATAATTTGTATGCCTAGCATTAGCTTTGTTTAAAGAAATAAAAATAATAAGTTTAAAGATTTATTTACAATATTTTCCCTAATGACAACTTGGAAACAGGGTTTGTGGGTAAGCGTTTTGATGTTCCTTTTATCGGATGCTCGAGAGATGCAGCGAGCGTCGCGAATGCTCATGCATCTCATAGGCGTCAGCGCAGATGCTCGAGAGATGCAACGGGCATCGCGGACGCCCCTTGTATATCGGCGACCGTATGGAAGCCTAATTACTTATATAGGCGCCCGTGCTAAAGCCCGAGATGCATGGGCCGTCCTTGCGGACGCTCGCGTGATGCAAAGGGCATCCGCAGAAGCCTCATTCATCTCGGGCGTCCGCACGGATGCATGCCCAAGTAAATCAATAGTGGAAGTTAAATAATCATTCAAATTCAAAATAAAATAGAATCCAAATTGTTGAAAGTTAAACGCTTCCAAAGTTTATAAACAGTGAACAGAAAGAATGATAAAAAATATATCTCCAATAGCAATTTTTTTTTTTAAATCGTTGGAAATCCCAGCGCAAACCATCTCTTTCGGGTTTAAGCGGAACATGTAAAATACCCGCTGTCCCATATTCTTACAAGAAACACACTCCATAAATTTGATCCCATGACCTGAAAGTTAGATCTTGAACCCCACACCGCTAAGCTACGTCCCTTAGGGACACCACACTTTATAAACATTACAAAAATGATATACTTACCCACACTTTTACTTCAAGTTTTACAAACTCTCTCAGTGTAGCTACAGTGAAAGAGTTAGTAAAACTTTAATTAAAAGTATGTGCGAGTGTATTATTACTCTAAACATTAATGGAAGAATAAATTCAAAACTAACAAGCAAACTTTTCAGTGTGATTTATGTTCACGAAAGCTATACAATATTTCCAAAAAAAATAAAATAGAATTCATATTGTTGAAAAGTTACATGCTTCCAGCGTTTATAAATAGTGAATGAAAAGATTGGTAAAACAAGACATTTCCAAATTAATAAACACTAATTAAACTCACTGAAAATTTGTTGCAAGAGATGATACTTTGGAGCTAATTAAGAAGTAGCCCATAGAAAATTACAGCAGGCACCCTTCATAGACGTCCATTTACCGCATCCAAAGAAGCTGCTCCCACACTTTGGTCTTGGCTTTCGGATTGTGTTTTTAAAGCTTTTGGCTCCACAGAAACAATATCGAAACTCTACAGATTCCGGAATAGCTGAAGTATGCGGCTCAAGAAACTGTTGAGTCAGAGAATTTGGAGTTGCTTACGGCATCAGAGATTTTGTGATCGATAATTTAAAACCTCTAATCATGATGACTGCGAGCAATCTTGCTATATTTATCGAGTCATCAAGGCCACTGTTGGTTCCAGTAAGCCATTGAGGAAGCCAGCTGAAGACACAACCAAGCATTCCAGCAAGCATCCACAACTGCCATGCATGAAGCAACAAGTTAACTTTCGGTGATTGCCAAAATTTTAGGAAGTGAGTTGGCAAAAACGTGTGCTACAGTGCACACGTTTTTTGCCCTATAAATTAGAGCTCAAACCAGTGTTGATAGTATCCCAAAGTGTGTGTAAATTATATAGAGAGAGTTTGTGAGGTTTTTTTTTTTTAAGTTTCTTGTTTGTAAACTTGAATTTTATTCTTGAAGTAATAAAATAACATTCGGTTTTTCCTCAAAACACTCCAAGAGTGATCGGTGAATCACAACAGCCACTGTGAACACGACCCTGCCAAACCAAGCCAGCTATCTCGACAGCTTGTTTCAGATTGCACCTTATATCACCAAAAACCTTGCTGAATGGAATCCTTAGGTTGATCCATTGGTTGAAATAAGCAGGCTTTTGAATCCTCTTAAATTGGCATTCAGATTCCAGCATTACCTGACAGTCCCAATTCGACCATGTGACCACAGTAAAATTGGTGTTCATTATCCCCATTTGTAAAAGCCAGTTGTGATGTAAAAGCAAAGCTTCTGGAAGAGTAATGGCTTCGTTAACTTGATCCTGTTTAATACCAGTCAATTCCTTGCAGAAATCACTCAACACGGGATTGCACGTTGGACGCACATAAGTTTGGAAACAACAAATAATCTGTCCAGTTTCACCATTGACTATCATCACTGAAGGAAATTCATTATTTCCTATGGGTGAGGGATTCTGTCTTTTAAACACGTGGCCTCAAAGTCCACCACTATAAGGTAATCAAAGTCAGAATTTTGCCCAGAAAAAGTTTTTGATGAGGAAGAGGAGAAGAGATTATGTGACGAAGAAGCAATTGGAAACGGGGTATGTGCGTAAGTGTTTGATTTTATTTTTCAAAATGACAAATTGGAAACGGGGTTTGTGGTAATTTATAACTTGTATGCCTAGCATGAGCTTTGTTTAATGAAATAAAAATAATAAGTTTAAAGATTTATTTACAATATTTTCCTAATGACAAATTGGAAACAGGGTATGTGGGTAAACGTTTGATTTTATTTTTCAAAATGACAAATTGGAAACGAGGTTTGTGGTAATTTATAACTTGTATGCCTAGCATGATCTTTGTTTAAAGAAATAAAAATAATAAGTTTAAATATTTATTTACAATATTTTCCTTAATGATAAATTAGAAACGGGTCTGTGGGTAAGCGTTTGATTTTATTTTAAACGGGGTCTGTGGTAATTTATAACTTGTATGCCTAGCATGATCTTTGTTTAAAGAAATAAAAATAATAAGTTTAAAGATTTATTTACAATATTTTCCTTAATGATAAATTAGAAACGGGGTCTGTAGGTAAGCGTTTGATTTTATTTTTCAAAATGACAAATTGGAAACGGGGTTTGTGGTAATTTATAACTTGTATGCCTAGCATGAGCTTTGTTTAAAGAAATAAAAATAATAAGTTTAAAGATTTATTTACAATATTTTCCCTAATAACAATTTGGAAACAGGGTCCGTGGGTAAGCGTTTCATTTTATTTTTCAAAATGACAAATTGGAAACGGGGTTTTAGTAATTTATAACTTGTATGCCTAGCATGAGCTTTGTTTAAAGAAATAAAAATAATAAGTTTAAAGATTTATTTACAATATTTTCCCTAATGACAAATTGGAAACAGGGTTCGTGGGTAAGCGTTTCATTTTATTTACAATATTTTCCCTAGTTCCGGTAGGATATGATTCCTGCTGCATCTTGATTTCATTTGATGAGGAAGAGGAGAAAAGATTATGTGACGAAGAAGAAATTGATTCTCAGGAAGAATAAAAGGATTAGTGTACGCCATTCGTCTGAATCTCTCGGTTTATGTTTACGGTTTGTTAATGTACGTAGCTTAATTATGAGTTATAAGAGAGTGTATTTATAGAGAAATTTATTTTCATAATCTAGTTTTGATTTCCTAATCTTTTCCCTATTTGGATTTCCTAGTTGCGGTAGGATATGATTCCTGCTGCTTCTTGATTTCATTTAATGAGGAAGAGGAGAAGAGATTATGTGACGAAGAAGAAATTGATTCTCATTAAGAATAAAAGGATTAGTGTACGCCATTCGTATGAATCTCTCGATTTATGTTTACGGTTTGTTAATGTACGTAGCTTAATTATGAGTTATAAGAGAGTGTATTTATAGAGAAATTTATTTTCATAATCTAGTTTTGATTTCCTAATCTTTTCTCTATTTGGATTTCCTAGTTGCGGTAGGATATGATTCCTACTGCTTCTTGATTTAACTGATGAGGAAGAGGAGAAGAGATTATGTGACGAATAAGAAATTGATTCTCAGGAAGAATAAAAGGATTAGTCTACGCCATTCGTCTGAATCTCTCGGTTTATGTTTACGGTTTGTTAATGTACGTAGCTTAATTATGAGTTATAAGAGAGTGTATTTATAGAGAAATTTATTTTCATAATCTAGTTTTGATTTCCTAATCTTTTCTCTATTTGGATTTCCTAGTTGCGGTAGGATATGATTCCTGCTGCTTCTTGATTTCATTTGATGAGGAAGAGGAGAAGAGATTATGTGACGAAGAAGAAATTGATTCTCATGAAGAATAAAAGGATTAGTGTACGCCATTCGTCTGAATCTCTCGGTTTATGTTTACGGTTTGTTAATGTACGTAGCTTAATTATGAGTTATAAGAGAGTGTATTTATAGAGAAATTTATTTTCTTAATCTAATTTTGATTTCCTAATATTTTCTCTATTTGGATTTCCTAGTTGCGGTAGGATATGATTCATGCTGCTTCTTGATTTCATAACTCCTAGTTACTTTACAAGCGTTTGATTTTCCCTAATGACAAATTGGAAACGGATCCTGTGAGTAAGCATTTAATTTTATTTTTCAAAATGAAAAATTGAAAACGGGTCCGTGGTAATTATAATTTGAATGCCTAGCATTAGCTTTGTTTAAAGAAATAAAAATAAAAATTTTAAAAATTTATTACAATATTTTCCCTAATAAAAAATTAGAAATAGGGTCTGTGAGTAAACGTTTGATTTTATTTTTTAAAATAACAAATTGGAAACGGGATCTGTGGTAATTTATAACTTGTATGCCTAGCATGAGCTTTGTTTAAAGAAATAAAAATAATAAGTTTAAAGATTTATTTACCATATTTTCCCTAATAACAATTTGGAAACAGGGTCTCTGGGTAAGCGTTTCATTTTATTTTTCAAAATGACAAATTGGAAACAAGGTCTATGGTAATTTATAACTTGTATGTCTAGCATGAGCTTTGTTTAAAGAAATAAAAATAATAAGTTTAAAGACTTATTTACAATATTTTCCCTAATGATAAATTGGAAACGAGGTTTGTGGGTAAGCGTTTGATTTTATTTTTCAAAATGACAAATTGGAAACGAGGTTTGTGGGTAAGCGTTTGATTTTATTTTTCATTTAATGAGGAAGAGGAGAAGAGATTATGTGACGAGGAAGAAATTGATTCTCATTAAGAATAAAAGGATTAGTGTAAGCCATTCGTCTGAATCTCTCGATTTATGTTTACGGTTTGTTAATGTACGTAGCTTAATTATGAGTTATAAGAGAGTGTATTTATAGAGAAATTTATTTTCATAATCTAGTTTTGATTTCCTAATCTTTTCTCTATTTGGATTTCCTAGTTGCGGTAGGATATGATTCCTGCTACTTCTTGATTTCATTGATGAGGAAGAGGAGAAGAGATTATGTGACGAAGAAGAATTGATTCTCATGAAAAATAAAAGGATTAGTGTACGCCATTCGTCTGAATCTCTCGGTTTATGTTTACGGTTTGTTAATGTACGTAGCTTAATTATGAGTTATAAGAGAGTGTATTTATAGAGAAATTTATTTTCTTAATCTAGTTTTGATTTCCTAATCTTTTCTCTATTTGGATTTCCTAGTTGCGGTAGGATATGATTCATGATGCTTCTTGATTTCATAACTCCTAGTTACTTTAGAAGCGTTTGATTTTCCCTAATGACAAATTGGAAACGGATTCTGTGAGTAAGCATTTAATTTTATTTTTCAAAATGACAAATTGGAAACGGGGTCCGTGGTAATTTATAATTTGTATGCCTAGCATTAGCTTTGTTTAAAGAAATAAAAATAATAAGTTTAAAAATTTATTTACAATATTTTCCCTAATAACAAATTGGAAATAGGGTCTGTGGGTAAACGTTTGATTTTATTTTTTAAAATAACAAATTGGAAACGAGATCTGTGGTAATTTATAACTTGTATGCCTAGCATGAGCTTTGTTTAAAGAAATAAAAATAATAAGTTTAAAGATTTATTTACAATATTTTCCCTAATGACAAATTTGAAATTGGGTCAGTGGGTAAGCATTTAATTTAATTTTTCAAAATGAAAAATTGAAAACGGGTCAGTGGTAATTTATAATTTGTATGCCTAGCATGAGCTTTGTTTAAAGAAATAAAAATAATAAGTTTAAGCAAAGCTTTTGGAAGAGTAATGGTTTCGTTAACTTGATCATGTTTAATACCAGTCAATTCCTTGCAGAAATTACTCAATACGGGATTGCACGTTGGACGCACATAAGTTTGGAAACAACAAATAATCTGGCCAGTTCACCATTTGACTATCACCGAAGGAAATTCAATTATTTCCTGTGGGTGCGAGATTCTGTCTTTTAAACACGTGGCCACAAAGTCCACCACAATAAGGTAATCAAAGTCAGAATTTTGCCCAAGAAAAAGGTTTTTGATGAGGAAGAGGAGAAGAGATTATGTGACGAAGAAAGAAATTGATTCTTAGGAAGAATAAAAGGATTGGTGTACGTTATTCGTCTGAATCTCTCGGTTTATGTTTACGGTTTGTTAATGTACGTAGCTTAATTATGAGTTATAAGAGAGTGTATTTATAGAGAAATTTATTTTCCTAATCTAGTTTTGATTTCCTAATCTTTTCTCTATTTGGATTTCCTAGTTGCGGTAGGATATGATTCATGCTGCTTCTTGATTTCATAACTTCTAGTTACTTTAGAAGCGTTTGATTTTCCCTAATGTCAAATTGGAAACGGAGTCTGTGAGTAAGCATTTAATTTTATTTTTCAAAATGACAAATTAGAAACGGTGTTTGTGGTAATTTATAATTTGTATGCCAAGCATGAGCTTTGTTTAAAGAAATAAAAATAATAAGTTTAAAGATTTATTTACAATATTTTCCCTAATGACAAATTGGAAACAGGGTCTGTGGGTAAGCGTTTAATTTTATTTTTCAAAATGACAAATTGGAAACGGGGTCTGTGGTAATTTATAACTTGTATGCCTAGCATGAGCTTTGTTTAAAGAAATAAAAATAATAAGTTTAAAGATTTATTTACAATATTTTCCCTAATGATAAATTGGAAACGGGGTCTGTGGGTAAGCGTTTGATTTTATTTTTCAAAATGACAAATTAGAAACGGGGTTTGCGGTAATTTATAACTTGTATGCCTAGCATGAGATTTGTTTAAAGAAATAAAAATAATAAGTTTAAATATTTATTTACAATATTTTCCCTAATGATAAATTGGAAACGGGGTCTGTGGGTAAGCGTTTGATTTTATTTTTCAAAATGACAAATTGGAATCGGGGTCAGTGGTAATTTATAACGTATCTGCCTAGCATGAGCTTTGTTTAAAAAAATAAAAATAATAAGTTTAAAGATTTATTTACAATATTTTCCCTTCTAACACGCACTATTACAAGATAGTAAGATACCCAAAATCCACCTACGTTATAAATATTCTGTTAATTGTTTATCTATTTATTTATATTGCTAACATTAAATTCTTTGGAATTTTTTTTTTTTTGAAAAATAGAAAACAACATAATGTTGTGCAATAAAGTAAACTTATAAAAAAAATAAAGTTGAGATGAAAATACTTAGATGGATATGAGGGTGGACAAGAGAGAGACACAATTAGAATTGGACAAATCCAACAAAAATCTTTAAGCAATTTGGTGAAAAAATTATAAATAGTGTTACCATATCTTAAGTAAGGTCAGAGAATCCATAAATTGACATGATCAAAATCCATACAAAAAACAGAGATTAATGAATTAATTTTTCGAATAGAATACAATGACGTGAAAATATCCATGTAGTCGACTCTCAAAATGATGCCGAAGCAGGAGAGCTTTAACCTACGAAGCCCGAAGGGGGAGCCGAAGCCCAAGAGGATGCCGAAACCGGAGAGCTTTAACCTACGAAGCCCGAAGGGGGAGCCGAAGCCCAAAATGATGCCGAAGCAGAAAAGGGAGCGAAATCCCGAAAAAAAGCCGAAGCCAGAGAGGGAGCGAAATCCCGAAAGAGAGCCGAAGCCCGAGAGTGCCGAAGGCAGAGAGGGAGCGAAATCCCGAAAGAGAGACGAAGCCCGAATGGGAGCGAAATCCCGAAATAAAGCCGAAGCCGAAAAATGGAGCAAAATCCTGAAAGAGAATCGAAGCCCGAAAGGGAGCGAAATTCCGAAAGAGAGCCGAAGCCCGTGAGAACCAAAGCCAAAGAGGGAGTGAAATCCCAACAGAGAGCGGAAGAAAAATCTTAAAAAAAGGCGAAACCTGAAAGGAGCAGGCCCATAGCACACTTGTGAAGGGGTGGCGCGTGAGGTTCACGTGCCGATGGTGGTCGCGATCCCCACGCGCCGATGAAAGCAGAGAGAGTGAAACTAGAAAAAGGAGAACCCGATGTCTGATACCATGTTAGATAATGAAAGAAAGTCTTGAATTCACTCTATATGAATTTACAATGGTAAAGGCCTATATATATAGGCTAGATAGAAAACCAAAATAGAAAAGGAATCCTATTGCTATGAACAATAATAATGAATATAGGAAATCTTCATCTAATAGGGAAATATAATAAAACCATAAATCCTAATGGTAATATGAATTCTATTTTAGATATTGATTCCATATTCCTTAACAAGGGGAAATGCCAATAAGCCCCACTATATTTGTCTAAATGTACACATAAAAGTTTTGATCACACACAGTCAGAAACCCATTTTTAGACTCTTTTTGAATCATTGGAAACATCACCATCAAACCACCCATTTGGGGCTTAAGCGGAGATCCAAGTCAACACCAGAAAAACTCTCTTTCTTCCTCGCTGTCGGACCGGCTTGGAAGTAAGCTACTTGTCGCCTATCTCGCCTTCTTTCTTATTATTAGTAAGATAGGTTCGGAGCAGGTAAAAATTCCTGACTGTCCCTGACTCTTAAAAAAACTCACTCTCTGAATTCAAACCTATGACCTCAAGGTGAGATCTTGAGCCTTACACCACCAAGTCACGCCCATTGGGTGTTGTGATTCTCTGATCACTCTAGAGTGTATTTGAGGAAAAATCAAAATCTTCTATTACTTACAAGAATAGAATTACAAGTATTGAAACTTAAGAAAAACCTCACACAACACTATCTATTTGCACACTTTGGGATGATTTATAAATGAACTAGAGCTCCATTTTATAGGGCAAAAACGTGTGCTACAGTGCCACATATTTTTGCCAACTCAAAGCAGTTGGCCAACTTGGCCAACTCATGCATGCAAGTTGGAAGCTTGCTGGCACTGAAAGTTGCATGGACTCATGCATGGAACCTTGATCAAAGGCCGGATTGATGTTGCTAGACTTTACAATTCTCCTCATCCAACTGTATTCGAAAAAATCATTATCTGACAGCTATCCCGACTATGTCTCTGCACAGTTTTAGATTGTCCCGAGTAACCACCTTTGTTAACATGTCGGCTGGATCCTCATCTGTATGGATTTTCACTAGTCTCAGCAGTTGTTGATCCATCACCTCACGTTTCCAATGATATTGAATATCAATGTGCTTCGTCGGGGAATGATACATTGAGTTTTTGCTCAAGTCCAGAGCACTCTGACTGTCACAATGTATCTTGTATCATGTCTGATTGATCCCTAACTCTTGGAGAAAACGTTTTAACCATAACATTTCTTTTCATGCCTCAGTTATAGCGATGTACTCAGCTTATGTTGTGGATAATGCAATACACTTCTGCAATCTTGACTGCCGTGATACAGCTCCCCTGCAAAAGTATAGATGAAACCTGATGTAGATTTCCTACCATCAAGATCTTCTGCCATATCTGAATATGTATAGCCTTCCAAGATTGGATCAGCTCCCCCATAGCACAGACAAAACTTCGATGTACCATTGAGGTACCTGAGAATCCATTTGACTGCCTCACAATGTTGTTTTCCTGGGTTAGAGAGAAAACGGCTCACAACACAAACTGCGTGAGCAATATCAGGCCTGATACATACCATTGCATACATTAGGCTTCCAACAACTGAAGAATATGGTATCAATGACATCTCTTCTAACACTTTCTTGGATGAGGGGCACGAACTTTTGCTCAGTTTGAAATGGTGCGCTAGCGGAATGCTGACTGATTTGGCTTTCTGTATATCGAACTTCTTGATTATCAGTTCAATATAACTCTCCTGTGAAAGCCACAACTTCTTGTTCTGTCTGTCACGAACAATCTTCATTCCCAAAATCTGTGGAGCTGGTCCTAAGTCTTTCATGTCAAAAGACTTGGAGAGTTCCTTCTTCGATTGGTTGATTTTCGCTGCTTCTTGTCCAACAATCAACATGTGGTCCACATATAGTAGAGGAGTAACAAAATTTCCATATGGAAACCTCTGGATGTATACACACCGATCTGCTGCAATTATTTTGTAGTTTTGACCCACCATGAATGAGTCAAACTTCTTGTACCACTGCCTCGGTGTTTGCTTGAGCCCGTACAAGCTCTTTTTCAGCTTGCAAATAAGGTTTTCTTTTCCTGGAACCTTGAATACTTATGGCTTATCCATGTAGATTTCTTCATTCAGATCACCATGAAGAAATATTATTTTGACATCCATCTGTTCAAGCTCCAAGTTCAAACTGGCTACCAATCCTAGGATAACTCGGATTGAAGCCATCTTTACCACTGGTGAAAAAATCTCATCAAAGTCAATTCCATTTTTCTATAGGAATCATTTGACTACTAGCGGAGCTTTGTGTTTCACCACATTTCCGCTGCCATCTTTCTTGAGCTTGAACACGCATTTGTTCTTCAGTGCCTTCATTATATGTGAGAGCTTGACTATCTCATCAGTATTATTTTTCTGCAGAGATTCCATTTCATCTTGCATTGCGTGCAACCATTTGTCTTTGTCTTTATGAGATACAAATCCGTTGAAGGTTTATGGCTCCCCTCGTCAGTAAGCATAATATATTCAGATCCTGAGTATTTGGATAATGGAATTGATAAGTGCGGTTTATACCCACTTATTCTGACATTCTTGGCCTATTATTTTGTTATGGTTCGAGTCATTTAGTGTCATTTATAGTTTATTTTATGTCTTATTTGTAGGAAGCATTATAACATGAAGAATGGACCAATTACGCGTTTTTTGGGACCTATTGGAAGCATCGGACTCAAGAACAGGAAAAATCAGCATCAGTTGCGCACTGAATTTAAAAAGGCTATAACTTTTGATCTAGAAAAAGTTATGAGACCTATAATATATCAATTTACATCTACTCAAAGAGATCTATGCGTTCCATATAAAATATAGGGGCTTTGGCGCCGCGGCGCACCACGCGCACCAGAAACATGATTTTAGGGTTTTTTAGATGTTTAATGGTTCCAAGACTTTATTATAAATACATTAGTTCGTCCACAACTCAAAAGAGGAGGCTAATACACAACACAAAACAGAGAAACACATATTTTTAGAGATCCAATGAGGAGGATTGAAGAGCAACAAGAGGAGACAAAGGCGTTGACATCCGAAAAGGAAGAGATTCAATTCGGGTTTTATCATCTTATTTCTTTCTTAGAACTCTAATGATTTCCATTAGATTCATGACTTGTTTACCATTGTTTTTATCTTTAGTCATGAACTAACTCCTTAATTCTGGAGAATGATGTAACTGATTATTGAACCTTTATTTTAATTATTAATTTTGTTATGAAGTTTTATTGAGTTATTTATATTCTTTTGAGTTTAATGCTTTGTGTTTGCTGGCCACAAATATGATGATATATGTTTAGAATTTATCACTCGAGAGAGGGGATTTTGAATAGATCTAGAGAATATGACCTAGGATTTTATAGAGTTCGAAAGAATCTGTAGTTCCTTTGAAGTCGTTAATAAAGAATCACAAAGCGTAAAGAGTTGTTAATTATTAGATTTTTATAGAGATATCGAAGTCTATAGTTGATGATATTTTCACTCGGCACTCGAGAGAGTGGGTGGATATTTTAGGAGTCTTGACTTATAAACAATATAACTGAACAAAGATTAATTGGCATGACAAATACATAGGCGACAACTAGGTGAAATCGGGATCCAGAATCTATATCATATTAGTTCCTCCATTCAAATTATTTTTATATTTATTTATTTAATTAAATCTTTATTAATTATCTTCTAAATAAAGTTATGATTATCAATTGTAGTAATTAGTGCGAGTTAACGCAATCCCTATGGGTTTGACACTCTTTCACTGATTTATACTAAAACTTGACACTGTACACTTGCGGTATGATATAAAATATCACAACAAGTTTTTGGCGCCGTTGTCGGGGATTGTTTGTTTAATTCACATTAATACTATTACCAAGTAATCTTAGCTTTAATTTAGATTTTATTTATTTTATTTATTTTCTTTATTTTTGTTTTTGTTTTTTTATTATTTTATTATATATATATATATATATTTTATTGTTATATATATATATATATATTTTTCTTTCTTTCGTACGAGGAGAATTGGAAAATAAACAATGACATATCCTGTTGGTGCACTGATAGTTCAAGTATCGTCCATCACGTCTCATCTAGAAGTATTGACAAATCAAATGAGCCAGCCGTTTATTGGAGCTGTTTCTGCTAATGGAATGCTCTTACCCAACAGAGGAGCAGGATTTGAAGACGTACAATAATATGAACAATCGGAATTTTAACAACTATAGAGGCAGTCATATGCCTAATTATTATCATCCGAATTTTTCATATGCTAATATGGAGAACATCTTGAAAACTCATCATGGCTTCAACTATCCAAGAGATGAGCAAAAACCTTCCTTAGAATACCTCATGAGCACATTTGTATCTACATCTTCATATAGGTTTGAGAAGAATGAGTTAAGGCTGGATAACATTGAAACACATATGGGCAATATGGGGGCAACATTGAAATATTTAGAAACATAAATTGGGCTGCTTGTTTCTTCCATGGCCAATCAACAGAAATGGGTGTTTCATAGTAATACTGAAGTCAACCCCAAAGAGCAATGTCAAGTCATAACCCTTAGGAGCGGAAAAGAGATTAAAGACACCTCTCAAGATTTAAGCAGTAAATATAAAGAAGTCACTTTAGTGCTTTCAGAACCATGCCGAGTCCTCAAGGTGATGAAAAATGTCACATTGTAGATATAGTAGAGAAGAGAGTTGCAAACACGCAAGGTAAATCAGTATTTCAGCAACCTACGAGCATAGTGCAGCCATGCATAAAACAAAATTCTTCACAGGTAAACCTGAAACCACTCCCAAAGCGCCGCAAAAAGAGGAAAAGAAATGTCACTGCTCACTTAGAGATGATCCCTGAAAGGTTAAAAATGAGGCCGAGCCAATTCTGCCGAATGTGCAGTCCAGAATTTCCAACTGAGGGACAATCTACATATCCTGGGGGACTATCTATGGATAAACTGCCACAGCCTGCCAAGCTGTCTTTTTCATGTTATAAGAACCGGTGGATACCAAAGAAGAAAGCAGATGAGATTACCCGGTTAACTACATTTAAGCCACCATGACCATTTGGGTGGTTACGTCTAGCTGAAGACGTTAAACTTAGCGCTAGCGGGGAGGCAACCCTTGCATTTGCATCTTGTTTATTTTTGTTTATTTATTTTAGTTTATTGTGTGCTATTTATTAATTTGCATGTTATTTATGCAGGTAGCACGAAACACATAACGCCTGCGCAACCAAATTCTAACCAGCAAGAGCCTGATCAACTTCATGCACGATAGTATTATTCCTCACTCTTGTTCTTTATTTTTTATCTTACATTGAGGACAATGCAAGTTTTAAGTTTAGGGGTGTGTGCATGTTGTTTACTTGTTATTTTATTTATATATATATAAAAATTCTTATTTTTAGTCTTTGGTAGTAAAGCATAAATCCTATGATGATACTGTTTGTTTATGGGTGAAATTTTAGAAACGATAAGTGCCCAATTTACTTTTATCTGATGCCTTGAATAGTTAATCTATGTTTGACTCGTAAGCACTCAATTATAGGTTTTTAGCAGTGAAAATTTAAGTAGTTGACAAGTTGAAGAAATTGCATGTCGATGAATGACCGTTTGCTTTGATATTTATCTTGATTTGCTAGTGTTATGATGTATGGTATAGATAAAAATAAAAGAAAAAAGGTCTCTAAAGAAATAAAATAAACCACCTATAACCGATAAGCGTGGAGCTATCCATGGGCGAGTATTAGAACCACCGTGAGGAGAAATGCTACCTTAAATGGTAGGTGAGTTGAAAAAAGAAAAGAAAAAGTTCAAAAAAAAAAAGTGCAAAAAGAGACAAGAAAAAGAAAAGAAAAATCATACCATACTGAGCACAAAATAAAGCAATTACAGAGCATACTTGAGATATCTAAGTTGGTTTGACCCATCGATCCCAATTTTTAAACGAAATCATTAAGTTGGCTTACTTATGAGTCGAGCTGTAAATGAACCTATACACACACACTGTGAGTCTGGCTTAGATGGTTTATTCAAGAACTTGGATTTGAGTCGCAATGGAGTACTTTGAAGGTTCTCTGATTTCATTGATAAGCACTATTTGAGGACAATTTTATGCATAACTATCGGGATTATTTTATTTTATTTACTATTATTTTTATATTTTTGCATGATTGTGTATGAATGACGTTTGTGGGTTTCGTCGCTGTAAGCCCTCACGAGACTATAACTCGTCCACTAGGACCGCCTAGGGGTTTAAAGGCTTGTTGCATATGCTAAATGCAATTGTGATCCCTACGAAAGTGGCTTAGTTAATGTAGTCA
Organism: Zanthoxylum bungeanum; assembly: GCA_019454045.1. Taxonomy (NCBI): domain Eukaryota; kingdom Viridiplantae; phylum Streptophyta; class Magnoliopsida; order Sapindales; family Rutaceae; genus Zanthoxylum; species Zanthoxylum bungeanum. The sequence continues at coordinate 26,322 of SKCR01023600.1, forward strand.
TTTTTATTTGTTTATTTGTATTTAGTTTTTATTTTGTATTTTGCTTGGGACTAGCAAAATCTTAAGTTTGGGGGTATTTGATAAGTGTGGTTTATACTCACTTATTCTGACATCCTTAGCCTATTATTTTGTTATTGTTCGAGTCATTTAGTGCCATTTATAGTTTATTTTATGTCTTATTTGTAGGAAGCATTAGAACATGAATATGGACCAATTACACGTGTTTCGGGACCTATTGGAAGCATTGGACTCAAGAACAAGCAAAACCAGCATCAACTGCGCACTGAATTTAAAAAGACTATAACTTTTGATCTAGAAAGAGTTATGAGACCCATAATATATCAATTTACATCTACTCAAAGCGATCTATGCGTTCCATATAAAATCCAGGGGCTTTGGCGTCAAGCCCAGGCGCCGCGGTGCCCTGCGCGCATCAGAAAGTTTTTTAGATGTTTAATGGTTCCAAGACTTTATTATAAATACATTAGTTCGTCCACAACTCAAAAGAGGAGGCTAATACACAACACAAAACAGAGAAACACATATTTTTAGAGATCCAATGAGGATGATTGAAGAGCAACAAGAAGAGACAAAGGTGTTGACATCCGAAGATGAATAGATTTAATTCGGGTTTTATCATCTTATTTCTTTCTTAGAACTCTAATGATTTCCATTAGATTCATGACTTGTTTATCATTGTTTTTATCTTTAGTCATGAACTAACTCCTTAATTCTGGAGAATGATGTAACTGATGCTTGAACCTTTATTTTAATTGTTAATTTTGTTATGAAGTTTTATTGAGTTATTTATATTCTTTTGAGTTTAATGATTTGTGTTTGCTGGCCACAAATATGATGATATATGTTTAGAATCTATCATTCGAGAGAGATGATTTTGAATAGATCTAGTTCCTTTGAAGTAACTAGAGAATCTGTAGTTCCTTTGAAGTCGTTAATATAGAATCACAAAACGTAAAAAGTTGTTAACTATTGGATTTTTATAGAGATATCGCAGTTTATAGTTGATGATATTTTCACTCGGCACTCGAGAGAGGGAGTGGATATTTTAGGAGTCTTGACTTATAAACAATATAACTGAACAAAGATTAATTGGCATGACAAATACATAGGTGACAGCTAGGTGAAATCAGGATCCAGAATCTATATCGTATTAGTTCCTCATATCAAATTATTTTTATATTTATTTATTTAATTAAATATTTATTAATTATCGTCTAAATAAAGTTAGGATTATCAATTGTAGTACTTAGTGCGAGTTAACGCAATCTATGTGGGTTTGACACTCTTTCACTGATTTATACTAAAATTTGACACCGTACACTTGCGGTACGATATAAAATATCACAACAGGAATCCGGCCTCGCTCAGATCTTCGTACTGGAGGCTCACTGGTTTCTGACTGTCTGTTGTCATACAGATATGAGGATGATCCTGTAGCCTCTTATGGAGTAAGTTGCGGCTTCCCCTGCTCTGATACCACTTGTTCTGATTCTCTGATCACTCTAGAGTGTATTTGAGGAAAAACTGAAACATTCTATTACATACAAGAATAGAATTACAACTATTGAAATTTAAGAAAAACTTCACATAACACTCTCTATTTGCACATTTTGGGATGATTTACAAAAGCCGCAATAGGCATCGAACTCCCTGAAAGTGTACTCGCCTCCATTGTGTGTGCGAAGACACTTCATTGAGGACCCATTTTTAGACAACTATGACCTTTGATTGCAGTAACTCATGTGTATTTTTCTAAATGGGTGTAATTGTCCTAAACATAGTTTGTATCATCTTTTCTGAACCCAAAAGAATAAGTATACATTTGAAAAATCAATATGAACTTAATTACGTGAAATATTTTTACTGTCGCTTTTATAGTTATTGGAGACAGCTTTTTAATCATAAAATAATATATATATTTTTTTATCATACAGAGAACAATTAATAGATTTTAACATGAATAAAAATATAATTTAAATGTTTGGATTTAAATAATCGACTCAAACTATAAATTCATGAGAAACGAAACAGGGCAAAAATTAAGTCCATCAAAGTAGTTTTGCATTAATAATTTGAATGACTTGGTAATAATAATAGTATTATATAATAAAGGATGAAGTGTTTACCATGAATTTTGTGTGTTGAAATGAAATGTGTTCTGTGTTCATTTTTTTAATTAATTATTTATTGTTATTAACACAACATGAGTTTAACATAACTCAATTTAATATTGGATTTAAATTTAAAGGTGAGTTATGAACAAATAAACCAGAAACTATGAGAGCCAATTCTTTAGATTATGTCAGGATTGAAGATGTTTTTAACAAAATACACACATTTATACGAGGGGAGTTCAAACTTCATACTTATTGCACCAATCTAGGATACTTTATTTATTAAACTAACAACTAACAAGGAAACGTTATAAATTCAAGTAATTTTTGAATAATTATTAAAGAAAATATAGTAATTCATGATTCCAGGTTAAAAATGGAGAGAAGACGAGATTCTTCTGTAAGTAGATTTGATGATTGCGTCCATATTTATCATAATTGAACAAATTTCTAAAATTGCTCTTTTAAAATTTTGCCAACATATTTTTTTCAGTTGGTCTTTAGTGGGATGGCTACAATAGAACATGTTGCTTCAATCTGGCGTGCTCCGGTTTTATACACAAACAAATATATATCCCTCGGTGCTGCCAATCAATAGACGGAAAGAACAAAGTTTAAAATAATATTACCGTTCACCACGAATAAAACAAGTGTTGACGGCTGATTTCCGTCTCAGGTGCAATATCGGAATAGTGCTTCCGGGACAATCCTCCTTCAACCTTTAATTTGTTTGGTTATGGGGAGACCAAAGATAATTTAGTAAAATGTGAGAAAAACACACAAGTTGACAATAGAGTTTTAACGTGGTTCGGCGGAACGAATCCTGCCTACGTCCACGGGCACTAAATGGTGGAGATTGTTTTTATTGCCAAAACCGACTTGACCGACCTGTTTTGAGCAAGGTCCGAATGTGGCCGAGCAGTTGAAAGAGTTTTTACAAGGGGTGTTCTTTCTCTTTGTTACAAGTTTGCTATGTGAAAAAACACAACATATACAAATGAGACTATCCTCCCTTTATATACTAAGAAAGTGTAACATTGTTCCTCCAACTTTATGACGATTCCCGCGTGGTCTCCGACTGATTGACGGGCGCTCTGCCCCAAGACTGCCTTCGCCGAAAGTAAACATGTCGCCTGACGGTCTGTCACATCACTCTGTTTTCTCTACTGCCACACGCAACAATAATGATGACAGCTTGTAAAGTGTCTTTGAGAAATGACACATGTTGAAGGAAACTGCAACCACTCTTATTTTCTATCGGTCTTCAAGAGGTCGGTCAAAAATGATCTTCCGAACTTCTAACATTGTTTCCGCCCTGACTCGAAATATCCGAGCTCACCTATCTGCCCAAGGGGGCGGGATAGAGTCGAACCGAGTCCTACGACCTAAAGTGGTCGGTCATAGCTCTGATGTGGTAGGTCTCTGAAACCGTGTCATGCTACATCCTCTGGCCGGTCGTGCTTCAAGAAATTAGAGCGATACACATCCTTTGACCTCTAGTCCTCCGGATGAGGTGAATTACCCTCTCTGCCCTTACCGAACTGTGCAAAAGACTTAGCCGCAGAAATCCCTATCAACATCTGTCCCCTAGTTCTCGGTTCCAACGAGTGCACGAGTTGGTGCCGAGAACTACAAAAGTCTGAAGTGAGCCGATCAACTAACTGATGGTCAGTCTCAGGAATAAAATAGAGAACTTTCTCGGACCTTGCTTAAACTATCATCGGCCATTCCCAAGTACTCGGTCACAACCATGCAGATGCATTTCCAACTGTCTTCCTGATTGAGTCAAATTCCTCTTTTACCCTTATGATAGTCGCCCCTCGAGAATCGCAGGCCATCATGTCTCCATAAATACCCATCAAATCAAATTTAGGGTTTTACCCGATCATGCCATTTGTCAAAAGCTCATGGTCTCACGCCAAAAACTCAAATCAATCGGCCGTTCCCGAGGCAACCAAAGGTCTTTCAATCCCAGCCGCTTATCCCAAACTGATCAGACGGAGCCCAAAGACGACACACGACATACATCCGAAGATTCTCCCGATCCAACGGCAAAAAATGCACTGTACTAATTATAAGAGAGCAGAGCAATGCTCATTTCTTCCTTTTACGAAACTCACAACTCTCAAACTGCAAAAGTTACCTTGCCCGTGAGACCAGCAGAATTTCAACCGTCCAGATCAACTGCCGACTCTTCTTCCCAAAACAAGTAAGTTTCCGTTCAACCCTTCTCTTTCTATCGGCTGTACTATCATTGTTGCTTGGTGCTCTCGGAATTTCTACTTGCTATTGCTGGTTCTTCTTATTCTTCTGATATGCTTATCTCTTTATTCTGTGTTGTGACTCTTGTTTCGGATTTGGTGTTGGGTGTGTGGCATATGTGTCTTCTGGTTGCAGGATGGGTATTAAGGTATGATGCATATGTTTCGGGTTTCTGGTTTTACGTGTTTGGTTGCATGTGTTTAGGGAGAGATTTGTTGTCTGTGGCTATTGCTAGGACACTTAGAGACTGTAGGCCCATGTCCCCGGTAGTTAGAATAATTCTTGAGCCTGTGATACTTTGAGCTGACTGAGCTGACCACTGACTGACCTTGCACTTCATGGCGGCTGTTAGACATGTCTGACGATGAATCCTCTTTGGCCAAACCCGTAGAAACTCAACCTCCTCGCGCTGTAGAAACCTCCCCGAGCTCGGGGGTAGCTAGTGTAGAGGATATGGATACTACACATACCCCCCCTGAAATAAAAAAATGATTCCTACCACCAAAGAATTCCCCGGAAAGACCCTGAGCCTGGAGAACTGGGCAGCTCGGCCTTGGACATGAATATGCCTTCCACCATTACTGGAGATGCCCTGTGTGTGCTTCGCCAGCAATACAAAATCTCAATCGATATAACTCTTGAGGTCCCTGGCTCGTGTGATCGTGCGAGTCAACCTGAAAATGGCTCAGTCGCCCTTCTTCCTTCCTTCTTATAGTGCGGTCTCCGGCTGCCTATCCAACCGTACTTCGCTGGGATGTTAGCCAGGACAGAGATCGCCCATTGCCAACTAAACCCGAATAGCTGAAGAATTCTGACCGGCTTACATGTGATCTAGCATCGGGCAGGTCTCGGGGAGCCGACTCTCGAGGAGTTAAAAAGGTTATACCAGCTGAAAGCCAACCCGAAATCTCATCATGGTTGGTATTATCTCTCTTCATATGCCGACGACCCCGCCCTCATCAAAGACATTCCCCAAACCAACAAAAATTTCAAAGACCGTTGGTTCGGGGGCCACGGGCGACTGAGGACGGACCTGGTCAATGTCCTTAGAGATGACAGAAGTCTCTGATATCTTCAGAGCGGGAGGTTAGGACCCGATTTCCCACTTTCTATTTATTTATCAACTTTCATGCCAAAATACTAAATTTTTAACCTTTCTCAGCCTGCTGGAGGGATCCTCCCAAGGTTACCCGTGTGGTCCATGCTAGGATCAAGGCGGCCCGAAGTTACGCCAGCCACTGGAGGAGGGTAGTAAATGACTCTGCCTTCTTGGAGTCAGGGCTCGTTCGGAGTGCACCTTCACAGGTCCCGAGACGGTTAGGTAGTCTCTCGTTGACTTTCTAACTGATTCTCTTACTTGTTTGGCCCGTAAATGACTTGAAACCTTCTGAACTCTGAACTGATCATGCTCTCTACTCTTTACTTGGCAGGAATGTCGAGACAACCCAGTGCTCTTGACAGAATCAAAGATCTGACGAAGAGGCCTGGGCCAAGTGGAGCGGGAACTTCCCGAAAAAGGGTGACTGTAGCGATGGCTAAGGACAAAACCAAAGCAGTGATTTGTCCCTCTGATCAATCAACAATCCCATCTCCAAGGGCGGTCCCGACACCTGAAACCCGCCCTTCCGGCCAATCTAGGTCTGTCAGCAAACGAAAGCGCCTGATCGGATCGGGAGAATCTGAGTAAAAAGAATAAGAGGTGGAGGAACAACCCCTGATCAGAATGCAGGTTGTCCGGAGAGAGAACAGAACTGTGGGGGCCTCCTCCAAGAAATGAAAAGGTGTCGTGGTGCTCGGTGCGGACGACCTTAGTGAAAAAATCAGAGAGGCCACTTCTCACCTCGTGTCGGCATTCAATGAACTGGCCGATGCAATTCCTCCTGAGGAGATCCCGAAATATGAAGACGTCTCTCCTGAGGGCGTGGTGACGGAGTTTTGTTCCCAGATGACCAATGTAATAAACTTCATGTTTCCGCCCGGCATATTTACTTGGCTCATGTGTTAACTCTTTCATTTCCTTCTTGCAGGCAAATTACCTTATGGCCAAGAACAAAGACCTTCTCCAGAGTCTTCTGTCTGAGGGAGGCCAGGCGCAAAGGCTCTAAAGTCGACTTTCAGGAAAAAAAAACCGAGATGGCCAAAAAGGATGAGAAGATAAAGGCATTGGAGAAAGTCTTGAATGAGGCCCTCAAACTGAGTGAATCCCTTCGAATCGCGGCTAATCTGGCCAAGAAGAATGCCGAAACTACCAAAAATGAAATTGAGGCTGCTCAGACTGAGAGTAAACGCTTAGGGTGGGAGGTGGGCAACACCGAGGCCAAGCTGAGGAAGGCGGCTGAAGAGAGAGATCGGGCTCAGAATTAGCTAAAAATGAGAGAGACTGATCTGGAGAGAAGGGGGCTGAATTGCACTAGAGGGAGAGCTGGAGAGTGCTCAACTCAAAGGGATCAGAGATTATGCCAAGATTATTCCAATTCTAATGCCATGGATCAACATGGAGCCGATTCACGTGGCCATCCGATATTGTAAATGAGAACTTTATGCGGATGAGTCCCGTGAATTACTTGCCCTCCATTCGGAGGAAGTCCAGGATCCAGAGCCCATTTCAACCGTGCCCATGTCTCCATCTCCTGAAGAGGTCCAACCTGAGGCTCCTGCCCCTGAAGTACCCGAAGCCGGATTTGCGGCCCCTCTTTCTTCCCAAACCGAAGCACCTTCTGGCGAGCCCGTGCCAGAAATCCAGCCATACGGGCCTTCTCAAGAAGAAACAACTGCCCATGTGTGGTATGATGAATGAGGGTGACCAAAAGGGGGCCTTGTGTAGAACTCAAACAATGTACCCTTTTATAATAATATTACAGTATCTCTCTTACTGCTCATCTTGAATGCTTTCTATTATGATTTCTATATTTGTCTTATTTTGACTTCAGATTTTCTGACTTATTCTTCCACATTTCAATGTGACCTCGCGCCCGACCAAATTGAGTCTGGCCTCGAGGTGGTAGTCTGTCTCTAAGTTGAGATCAATTGCACTCGGTGGGACGTAACCCAACCCCGAGTTGAAAAAGACATTTGGCTCTGGGGGAATGTTACGTCCCCAGAGTAAAGAGATGGACTCGGTGGGACTCACCCCAACCCCGAGCTGAAAATGACACTTGGCTATGGGGGAATGTTACGTCTCCAAACTAAAGAGATGAACTCGGTGGGATTCACCTCAACCCTGAGCTGATTCAGCAGAGCATCGGTAGAACAAGTCCAGCCCCGAGCTGGTGGAACATAACAGTCTCGACGGAACGAATCCCGCCCCGAGCTGGTGGAACATAACAGACTCGGCGGAATGAGTCTAGCCCCGAGCTGGTGTAACAATACAGACTCGGCGGAACGAATCCAGCCCCGAGGTGGTGGAATAATATAGACTCGGTGGAACGAATCCAGCCCCGAGCTGGTGGAATAATACAGACTCGGTGGAATGAATCCAGCCCCGAGCTGGTGGAAAAATACAGACTCGGTGGAACGAATCCAATCCCGAGCTGGTGGAGCATATAAGACTTACACGAGGGAAGATTTCCAACATCTGAGGCTCTGCGGATCCTGGCGCAAGCGTCCCCTTGCCAGACATCAGCGAAAAAAAAAGAAACGGAAGAAAGTAAAGTTAACAAAAATTGGAGGTGACTTAGCACATACCCCATGCAAAAATTCAAGAAGTAAAACAACAACTCGGGTGCTTCGAGGCAACGTCGTATCTGAGGCCTCCAAAACACAATTCTTAACCTTACAATTCAGTGTCCCGACTAACCAAGCTACGGATACGCCGATCCGGACGGTCAGACAAATCCTTACGGGAGACATGGACACCCCGTGTGTGTCTTCCATGGATGGTACTCAATGGGACTCAACAGCCAACTCGTAGGGGCAGAAACCTCCCTAGGCCCGGTTTACCTGAGACTCTTATAATCAATGGGATCATTCGGCCATACCCAAGCTAGGTGGTTTGATGGTACTCAACGGGACTCACCAGTCAACTCGCAGAGGAAGAAACGTTCATGGGTCCGGTTTACCCGGGAGCATGATGGTCATTGAGGCAATTAAGCCATCTGTGGGAACACAGAAATCTGGGCGACGCACGCTGTCCCGGGCTCGTGGCCTGGTCGGGAGTACGGAATAGCCACGGGGGACTAAACCGGAGAATAATGGAGTCGCCACCCGGTGTGAACCGGGAAAATGAAATTTAAGGCCGCACTCACCCCTCGCAAGGGAAGACCTCAAACCGTTGGGTTCGGAATGGTCCCTTACTTATGTCACTTGTAATGAAAGGATTTATGTAATAATTTAACCAAGTTTAAGTAACATTTATTTCCAAGAGGATCATGCTTCTAAATTCACATGTATACATCAACAAGTTCATCACAACATGCAACATCTCATGACAATCTCATGAACATTTCTCAATCATCTGATATGGAAAACTAAGAACAACCTAATCATGCTTGAGTACTATCTCATGAACATATTAACCAAATAACATGCTAACAACCTAATCATGCTTGAATATCATCCCAAGAACACATAGAATGGATAAATACAGGGATACAAGTGATATGATTGACTACATAATACAAGAAAGGTCAACCAAGAGGCAATTATGCATGAATATGATGAGACAGACTCGGTTCAGTGTGTTCGCGTTCGTGTAGCGTTCGTAAACGCGTTCGAATGGTAAACAGAAGGTTCGCGTTCGAATGGCGTTTGATAACGCGTTCGAACGGAAATGAAACAGAATGCTCACGTTCGTATGGCGTTTGTTAACGTGTTCGAATGGAAATGAAACAGAATGCTCACATTCGTATGGCGTTCGTGAACGCGTTCGAACGGAAATGAGACCTGATGCATGATAAGGCAAAATACGTGCGCGTTCGAGTTGCGTTCGTAAACGCGTTCGAACGGGAACAGACCTGATGCATGAAATGAGACGCAATACATAAACAACACAATAAAGGGGCGCGGCGAAGTACTGCCGTAAAGGTGGCCTTTTGGGGCTCTTGGTCTCTCAAAGAGAGGACCTTTAGACCAACATACTAAGCCCATGCGCGTCACATCACACATACAAAAATAGAGCCAATCATATCAAAACCAAGTATGCCCGATTGAACACATCTTACATCCAATCCGAACACACATCAACCGGCGCGGCAAAGCATCATGGTAAAGGGTTTTAACCCCTCCCCATAAGGGATCTTTCATTCCACTTACTAAGCCCATGCGCTTGATTGAACCATGTATAAAAAGATAAAGACACTAATATCAAATTAAGTATGCCTGATTGAACGTATCTTGCATCCAACCGAACACACATCAACCGGCGTGGCAAAGCATCGTGGTAAAGGGCTTTAGCCCCTCCCCATAAGGGATCTTTCATTCCACTTACTAAGCCCATGCGCTCGATTGAATCATGCATAAATAAACAACATACATAATTCAAGTGACGAAAAATAAATAAACAAAAGCAACACAAAACAAAAGAGGGTGCCGTTTACTCAAGCGGTACGTGGAGTTGTGTCCCGAGTACAGATCATATTACCGTCCATTCCGAATCGGCTATAAAATTTATGTCCGGGTTTCCATCCGATATACCGCGAGAGTTGACACGTCTCTCATTCATCCAATACCCACAACACACATCATACACAAGCAATATTTAACAAACAAGTAAAATACAATCCAAATAAATAACAAAGATCAAGTAAAGATGAGTGTGAAAAGTACCCTCAGGTCTAACCTTTTAAGCCGTCTCTCGGACTCGCGTTTCACGAAGATCGGAAGGGGTAAAGCTCCGCAACTTTTTTGGTTCACTGGTTTGCCTTTTCCTTCGCTATTTTGCCGCTCAAGCTACTGTTTTGAGTCCGTTTTGCTGCTGTTTCCTTGTGGTTTCGCTGCCGTTTCCTCTGTATTTTCTGCTTACTGTTTTTGGGTGTGTTCTTCCTGTAATTTTCCTGTGTGTTGTGTATCTTATGTGTATGAGCTAGTTAGCTAGGGTTGAGAAGGTTGGTGAATGGTTCTTTTTATAGGCAAAGGGTTAGGCTAATTAAAGAGGGATTTGATTTGGTGTTGGATAAGGGAAGTCAAAGATTTAGGGGGGACAAATCTTGGCTAGATAGGGAAGGTTGAATATTTAGTTTATGTTGATTAGGCATACAATATTTTAAGTTTGGGAATAATATATTGGTTGATTGATTTTAACTTGGTATGATTATATTTGATTGGTTTAGATTAGGTATGATTATATTTTATGTTTTATTTAATTGGTAAATGGTTTAAATATTTTATTTAATTGACTTTTAATTTAATTAATATTTGATTATTTAATTTGGGATGTGTTTTATGGGCTTTGGGGAGCTAAATGGGCTGGGGTGTGAGGCTAGCAGCAAAACCAGAATTACCGACACCGTTCGAACGCTTCCTCGAACGCGACATGAACGCCCGCAATCTGTTTGACGTTCGAACAAAGTAACGAACGCAGCACTAACGAAGACAGTGAGCTTGTTTATTCTAAATTTCCCCTTCCGATATCTGTTTCCCGCGGCTTCCGTGACTCAAAAGGTAGTGCCTCCAAATGAGACTCATCATCGGGTTTCACATGCAAAAATGCAATGCCTATAGTCGCCCCCACTTTGATGGGACTTGTGCAGTGTGTGACTTTGAACAATCCTATCAAAGTTATGCAATGGATTTTCACTTACCTGGCTCGCCAGCTGCCACTTGACTTACCATGTGTTGAGTTGATTTGGGTGGTGAGGTGCTGCGACCCCTGGTTCATTCCCGAACCGTGTTGTGATGTGGTCCATTCCCGGACCGTTGCCGTAAGGTGGTCCATTCCCGAACCGTTACTGTGAGTTGGCCCATTCCCGAACCGTTACTGTGAGTTGTTCATTCCCGAACTGTTATCATGAGGTGGTCCATTCCCGAACCGTTACTGTGAGGTGGTCCATTCCCGAACCGTTACTGTGAGGTGGTTCATTCCCAAACCGTTACTGTGAGATGTCCATTCCCGAACTGTTACTGTGAGGTGGTCCATTCCCGAACCGTTACTGTGAGGTGGTTCATTCCCAAACCGTTACTGTGAGATGTCCATTCCCGAACTGTTACTGTGAGGTGGTTCATTCCCGAACCGTGTTTCCATTCTTGGAGTGTCATTCCTGGCTTGTTCATTCCTGAACTGTATTTCCATTCTTGGATTGCCATTCCCGGCGTGTTCATTCTTGAACTCTGCTCCATTCTTAGATTGCCATTCCCGGCTTGTTCATTCTCGAACTGTGTTTCCATTCTTGGAGTGCCATTCCCGGCTTGTTCATTCCTGAACTATATTTCCATTCTTGGAGTGCCATTCCCGGCTTGTTCCTTCTCGAACTGTATTTCCATTCTTAGAGTGCCATTCCTGGCTTGTTCATTCTCGAACTGTATTTCCATTCTTGGAGTGCCATTCCCGGCGTGTTCATTCTCGAACTGTGTTTCCATTTTTGGAGTGCCATTCCCGGCTAAACTGATACTGATGCTGGTGTGGGCCTGGCCCCTGAACTGATACTGATGTGGGCCTGGCCCCTGAACTGATACTGATGTGGGCCTCGGCCCTGGGACTCATCCCCAAAACTGATGCTAAAGTGGGCCTCGGCCCTAACTGTTACTGATATGGGCCTCGCCCCCAGATTGATACTGATATGGGCCTCGCCCCCAGACTGATACTGATATGGGACTCGCCCCCAGACTGATACAGCTGATATGGGCCTCACAATGTGATTCATTCCTGAAGGCTGCTGACATTGTACTGTTACTGCTTCTGGTTGGCTTGCATTCGGCGCTTTCTTTTTTTTTTTTCCTTTGAAACCTGTTATTACAAAACAGAACAAACACAAAAATGATGCAAATATGTTACGTGTATGCATGCATGCATGTTCCTATCCCGTCGGGTTAGGTCTTCCATCAATCCTCTTGGTGACTGCTTAGTCTTCTTTTCCTCAGGTAAACCACTGCTTCAATCTGTCTATGTTGATCGGCTCGGTGAACTAATTCCCTTCCAAGTCTGATAGTTTCACTGCCTCTATTTCCCAATTTCTGAATGTCTATTTATCTTTTCTGTTTGCTTATTTCGAAGGTTCCCCGTGTTCATTACTGGATTCCATAGTACCAAGGTTGAATACTTTTCTCAAATATACTCATATTGCAGAAGAGTTTCAGCGAAATGAACGTCTTTATTATTGTTGAGGAAAAGAGTTCGAACAAGTAACAAAATCAATGTCATTTTTTTAAAAAAAAACTGGATCAAATAGACTAGGAGTAACATCTCCATCATCCGCAACACTGCCTTCTTCCTCGGCCTATGGTTCTTCACTGTCATCCATGTAAGAAGCTTGGTGGTTGAGGGTTTCTTTTCATGGGTTGGGTATTTTATGGGAATCTATGAGATCTTGAATTTTAGGCCTGAGACGGGTGCAGTTGTCGGTGTCATGGCCATGTAGCTGGTGGAAGTGACAATAAAGGTTCACATTTATGTGTGGTGGGGGGGGGGGTGCGGAAGTGGCTTGCCTTCTAAGGGTTTCAAGATTCCTTGTCCATGTAACTTTTCAAATACCTTCGACAAAGGTCTACCAAGGTTGGAGAATTGCCGGTTCCTGATGGCAGCAACCTCGACAGTAGCGGGCTTAGTCTCAGAATACCCCCCAAAAGTCCGTCTGTTCTGGCCATAGGACTTTCTGTTTTCAGCCTCCTATTCCTCAATATCCATGACAGTTTCCCTCAATTGTCGAAAATCAGAAATCATCGAAGTCATCCTCCTCAGCTTACTATAAATAGAGGGCTTGGTGCCCCTGATGATTATTTTGATTTGGTCCTTCTCAGAGGGCCGAGTCTGCATTTTCAGAAGCTGGCTTCTCCAGCGGTCTACATACTCCTTGAAGCTTTCTTCCGGCTTCTGCTTAGTGTTCTCCAAATCACGGAGTGACAAGTCAATTTCTAAGTCTGTAACATACTGCTTCAGAAAAGCATCAGCTAGTTCCTTCCAATCTTCTTTAACCTTCTTCTCAAGGCTATGATACCAAACCACAGGTGCCCCCTCGAGTGACATCCCAAACATCTTTTGGACTTGGCGCTGTGATAGGCCCATTGAACTCATGACTGAGACATATTGCTGCAGATGGACTCTCGGGTCTCCATTCCCATTAAACTTGGCCATGTCGGGCAATTTAAACTGAGCTGGCAGCTGTTCTCCGAACGTCATTTCCTAATAATCTAACAAATCCTCATTCTTACCCCTCATTTCGCGGGTAACTGTTTCAACCTGATCCAGAAGCTTCTGTAACTCTGCCTGAGACCCAAATACTCTGCCTGCTGCATACTCTTCCATATCATCATCAAAAGCGGGGGTATCATCCCCCAACCCATTCGAAGGCTCATCACGCCTCACATTCTCAGAATTTCCCCCAGCACGAGGTACATCCATATTTGTCATGGCAGCAGTCAAGGCTTGCAACTGTTCAGTAATATTAGCGAAACCATTTTCCAACTGATCTATCCGGGATACCTCAATATCTGATTCACTCATGTCTGTTCTCAGTATTTTGGTGAGTCTTCCTTTTTTCTAACCCAACGGGAATCTATGATGGCTTTCAGAACACAAGGGTTAACATGATGTATGTATGCATGGGGTGCATGAGATGCATGTAACATATATAACATACTAAATCAACTAAAATTTTCAAACAGATCGGCCCGTTATCATTTTAGAAGCTTTTGGGCTAACTGTCATAGGAGTGAACTCGTCCTAGTTTAAATGGCCTAACGAGTTCACATCTCATGGCAAGGAGCCCAACTAAATCCAAATGGTAATGTTCCGAACACAAACACAAAGAAAGATAATACAAACATACAACAATGATTTCTACAGAATGGCCCATCAACATTTCAGAAGCTTTGGGCCTAATGGTCATAAGGTACGAACTCGCCCCAGTTTAAATGGCCCAGCAAGCCCGCATTTCTGACAATAGTCCAACTGCATCCAAATGAGGATGGTCCACAAGCACATATCCAAGGAAATAATTGTTACTTTAGCCAACCCGGTCTTTGGGTGGGTTAGCAAGAGTATAGACAAAGGCTCTCACCGGCGAAGGATGGCCCACAACTAGGTCTCCCCACTCAAGGGTTCGAGCAACCAAGTGAGCGCACCATTTTTTATACACTAAGGTACGTGCCAATGAGCTATGGTGTGTGACGGACTGTCAAATGGATTTCCCGTTGTAGATCCCCCAGAGGGAAGGTGGAGTGAGGCTCACTTAAATACCCAGGCCTCTTAGGCTCTTATCGCTTGTTGTCAGGAATAAACAACGAGTCCTCCAAATTAGTCCATCACAATAGGCTACGAGTATATGGCTATCTAGGTGTCTTCACAGCTTTTCCTTCTAGAAAGGTAGTGAATGAAGGAAGACACCAAACCATTACCTAGCCTCAAAATGCCTTTGATTAAACCCTCACTTTATCCACTATAGACACGGTCAATTAAAACATAAATCCAAACATCACAAGTCAATATTTCGGGGCCAATTCTCTATCCCCAGTGGAGTCTCCAGACTGTGGGAACACAGAAATCTGGGCGACGCACGCTGTCCCGGGCTCGTGGCCCGGTCGGGAGTACGGAATAGCCACGGGGGACTAAACCGGAGAATAATGGAGTCGCCACCCGGTGTGAACCGGGAAAATGAGATTTAAGGCCGCACTCACCCCTCGCAAGGGAAGACCTCAAACCGTTGGGTTCTGAATGGTCCCTTACTTATGTCACTTGTAATGAAAGGATTTATGTAATAATTTAACCAAGTTTAAGTAACATTTATTTCCAAGAGGATCATGCTTCTAAATTCACATGCATACATCAACAAGTTCATCACAACATGCAACATCTCATGGCAATCTCATGAACATTTCTCAATCATCTGATATGGAAAACTAAGAACAACCTAATCATGCTTGAGTACTATCTCATGAACATATTAACCAAATAACATGCTAACAACCTAATCATGGTTGAATATCATCGCAAGAACACATAGAATGGATAAATACAGGGATACAAATGATATGATTGACTACATAATACAAGAAAGGTCAACCAAGAGGCAATTATGCATGAATATGATGAGACAGACTCAGTTCAGTGTGTTCGCGTTCGTGTAGCGTTCGTAAACGCGTTTGAACGGTAAACAGAAGGTTCGCGTTCGAATTGCGTTTGATAACGCGTTCGAACGGAAATGAAACAGAATGCTCACGTTCGTATGGCGTTTGTTAACGCGTTCGAACGGAAATGAAACAGAATGCTCACGTTCGTATGGCATTCGTGAACGCGTTCGAACGGAAATGAGACCTGATGCATGATAAGGCAAAATGCGTGCGCGTTCGAGTTGCGTTTGTAAACGCGTTTGAACGGGAACAGACCTGATGCATGAAATGGGACGCAATACATAAACAACACAATAAAGGGGCGCGGGGAAGTACTACCATAAAGGTGGCCTTTTGGGGCTCTTGGTCTCTCAAAGAGAGGACCTTTAGACCAACATACTAAGCCCATGAGCGTCACATCACACATACAAAAATAGAGCCAATCATATCAAAACCAAGTATGCCCGATTGAACACATCTTACATCCAATCCGAACACACATCAACCGGCGCGGCAAAGCATCGTGGTAAAGGGTTTTAACCCCTCCCCATAAGGGATCTTTCATTCCACTTACTAAGCCCATGCGCTTGATTGAACCATGCATAAAAAGATAAAGACACTAATATCAAATTAAGTATGCCCGATTGAATGTATCTTGCATCCAACCGAACACACATCAACCGGCGCGGCAAAGCATCGTGGTAAAGGGCTTTAGCCCCTCCCCATATGGGATCTTTCATTCCACTTACTAAGCCCATGCGCTCGATTGAATCATGCATAAATAAACAACATACATAATTCAAGTGACGAAAAGTAAATAAACAAAAGCAACACAAAACAAAAGAGGGTGCCGTTTACTCAAGCGGTACGTGGAGTTGTGTCCTGAGTACAGATCATATTACCGTCCATTCGAAATCGGCTATGAAATTTATGTCCGGGTTTCCATCCGATATACCGCGAGAGTTGACACGTCTCTCATTCATCCAATACCCACAACACACATCATACACAAGCAAGATTTAACAAACAAGTAAAATACAATCCAAATAATAACAAAGATCAAGTAAAGATGAGTGTGAAAAGTACCCTCAGGTCTAACCTTTTAAGCTGTCTCTCGGACTCGCGTTTCACGAAGATCAGAAGGGGTAAAGCTCCGCAACTTTTCTGGTTCACTGGTTTGCCTTTTCCTTCGCTATTTTGCCGCTCAAGCTACTGTTTCGAGTCCGTTTTGCTGCTGTTTCCTTGTGGTTTCGCTGCCGTTTCCTCTGTATTTTCTGCTTACTGTTTTTGGGTGTGTTCTTCCTGTAATTTTCCTGTGTGTTGTGTATCTTATGTGTATGAGCTAGCTAGCTAGGGTTGAGAAGGTTGGTGAATGGTTCTTTTATAGGCAAAGGGTTAGGCTAATTAAAGAGGGATTTGATTTGGTGTTGGATAAGGGAAGTCAAAGATTGAGGGGGGACAAATCTTGGCTAGATAGGGAAGGTTGAATATTTAGTTTATGTTTATTAGGCATACAATATTTTAAGTTTGGGAATAATATATTGATTGATTGATTTTAACTTGGTATGATTATATTTGATTGGTTTAGATTAGGTATGATTATATTTTATGTTTTATTTAATTGGTAAATGGTTTAAATATTTTATTTAATTGACTTTTAATTTAATTAATATTTGATTATTTAATTTGGGATGTGTTTTATGGCCTTTTGGGGAGCTAAATGGGCTGGGGTGTGAGGCTAGTAGCAAAACCAGAATTACCGACACTGTTCGAACGCTTCCTCGAACGCGTCACGAACGCCCGCAATCTGTTTGACGTTCGAACGAAGTAACGAACGCAACACTAACGAAGACAGTGAGCTTGTTTATTCTAAATTTCTCCTTCCGATATCTGTTTCCCGCGGCTTCCGTGACTCAAAAGGTAGTGCCTCCAAATGAGACTCATCATCAGGTTTCACATGCAAAAATGCAATGCCTACACCATCATCATGCCATACTCTCTGAAAGTCTTCAACGAGGTTCACCAGCCGACCTGCAGGGGGAGAAACATCCATGGGTCCGGTTTACCCGAGCTATTCCTCAAAAATACGAGCCATGGGGTAGTAACGCTCCGGCCTCGGAGGTTTGATTAGGATATCTGGGATTGACGTGCCACGAGGGGTTCGCGCGTTTCCCGCATGTGCCCCACTCCTTGATGCGTTTTGGATCCCCAAAAGTGGACAGAGTCGGGTCAGAACACTTCCACCCGGGGGTTTGATAATGACACATGGGATTGGCGTGCCACGGGTTTGGTGCCCTTCCCGACTACCGAGCAACCTTTCGCATCGAACATATCCCAAGAATATTGAAAACAATTTTCGCATTTGATTAAAAAACAAGTAAGATAGACATGTTTCTTAAAAAATGAGAGTTTTATTCATATTCAAGGGACATGTTTCCCTTATTACAACTCTTTGCGGGACATTTTAATAGAGGCTTTTACAATGCTTTCTTCTGGTTCTTGGTTTGCAGTCCGACCACATCTTCTAGTCTGAGCTTGATTCCGAAAACCCCTGATGCGTATGTCGTAGTTGTAAACTTCACATTCAAGTTGGCTCTCGAATCGGGGATTCTTCTGATCCTTCTGGTCTGAACTTGCTTCCGAACTGGGCTCATAGGGTTTGCTGCACCAAACGCTCCACGGGCGTTGATGAATAATGCATTTTCCCTGGGCCCTGCATATCCCGAGCAAACCTGTGTGCCTAGCCGAGGCCTTCAGTCTTTGCTCCTTGCGGTTCTCCCCGTGTGCTTTTTTCTCCTTTCCTCTCATTCGGAAATACCACAATGCCAATTGAGGGGGGGTCTGAGGGATGTCGTACCATGTCCTTGGCTGACAAGTCCAATGTCTATTCCTTCAGCACTACTAACCTGTAGGACTGAGGACTTTGGCAGACCGAGCAAGCATGGTGCTTGCCCTTGGCGGGACTTGTTCAGCCGCTGCCAACGGACGTTACCCATCTGCAACATTACATTTCATTCCACAACTCAGCCCAGATGGGTGGCCATTGGCTAACCCCTTTACATTCCATTCCACAACTAAAAAAAAAAGGAAACGCGTATGTTGCTGTCATACATCTTTCATGCGAACCCTTTCTTCCTCTCGTTCTGGTATGCTTCTTCTCATTCTTTTCCCGCTCCATCTCTGCTGCTGCTGAACTATCCATCAACCCATTGTTTCCACCTTCTACCATCGTCTTACTATGTAAGTTGTTTTTTGCTCTTTCCCCACAGACGGCGCCAACTGTTGACGGCTGATTTCCATCTCAGGTGCAATATCGGAATAGTGCTCCCGGGACAATCCTCCTTCAACCTTTAATTTGTTTGGTTATGGGGAGACCAAAGACAATTTAGTGAAATGTGAGAAAAACACACAAGTTGACAATAGAGTTTTAACGTGGTTCGGCGGAGCGAATCCTGCCTACGTCCACGGGCACAAAATGGTGGAGATTTTTTTTATTGCCAAAACCGACTTGACCGGCCTGTTTTGAGCAAGGTCTGAATGTGGCCAAGCAGTTGAAAGAGTTTTTACAATGGGTGTTCTTTCTCTTTGTTACAAGTTTGCTATGTGAAAAAAACACAACCTATACAAATGAGACTATCATCCCTTTATATACTAAGAAAGTGTAACATTGTTCCTCCAACTTTATGACGATTCCCGCGTGGTCTCCGACTGATTGACGGGCACTCTGCCCCAAGACTGCCTTCGCCGAAAGTAACATGTCACCTGACGGTCTGTCACATCACTCTGTTTTCTCTACTGCCACACGCAACAATAATGATGACAGCCTGTAAAGTGTATTTGAGAAATGACACATGTTGAAGGATATTGCAACCACTCTGATTTTCTATCGGTCTTCAAGAGGTCGGTCAAAAATGACCTTCCGAACTTCTAACATTGTTTCCGCCCTGACCCGAAATGTCCGAACTCACCAATCTGCCCAAGGGGTGGGATAGAGTCGAACCGACTCCTACGACCTAAAGTGGTCGGCCATAGCTCTGATGTGGTCGGTCTCTGAAACCGTGTCATGCTACATCCTCTGGTAGGTCGTGCTTCAAGAAAATGGAGTGATACTCATCCTCTGACCCCTGGTCCTTCGGATGAGGTGAATTACCCTATTTGCCCTTACCGAACTGTGCAAAAGACTTAGCCGCAAAAATCCCCATCAACAATAAGATATTGGGTTGAGTTGCGGACTAGATCGCTCTCTTTAAGACGTTCCGCCGCTCTGTCCAGAATTTATGCTAGCAGTATGTCAACTTCACCGTGTCCAGGATAAAAACAAGTCAAGAAAACTCTGTCTCAATCAATTTTATACAAAATCAATTGGTATAATCCGCCCAACATATTTGCTTGGTATCTCAAGAAATCAAGAAAACACTGTTTGATGAAATAATAGCAAAATTTTGTAAATTGGGTTCCATTTATGTGTAGCTTGATGATTCTGCCATCGGAAATGCCTCTGCATGGACCTTTGTCATGTGGGTCGAAGGTGAAGCTCTCTGGTCCAATTCCACCTACGTCTACTTTAACAACTTTCCATTGCCTTTGCTTTTCTGTCTTATTAAATATTATTTTTTAGAAAAAACCAATACGATTGATGCCGATTAAGATGCCAATAAGAGCATCTAGTATTGCCGTCGATATCAACTTTGAGTTCATGGCTCTGAGAGAATTAGAGATCGCTGATGGCCAACATCCCATATAATTTTATCTTTATGAGTGTTAAAAACATGATGCAATGCAACTGTTAACTCCCTCCACCACTCCCAATTTTGAACTAAGATGCCCACATGTCTTTGATAGACTGTTCACAATATATTCTCTAAGCTCTGCAGCCAGTTGTGCAAGATCCTCTCTAGACAGTATTACATATAATTGGTTATTGTGTTCTTACAAAAGACTCTGAACAAACAGTAGACACAATACAAATAATAAAGGTAATTAGGAGATCCAGAACCAGCCTTAATCAGACTCTGACTTTGATGAGCAGACCCTGACAAGCTTCAGACCCTGACGAGTTTCAGACCCTGATAAGTAGACCCTGATAAGCAGACCCTGATGAGCAGACTCTGATGACGTGCTTCAGACCCTGACGATGAGCTTCAGACCCTGACGAGGAGGTTCAGACCCAACGGCGAGCTTCAGACTCTAAGTTTCAGGCCCACGAGCGAGTGCTTCAGACCCTGACGACGAGCTTCAGACCGTGGCGATGATCTAGTAACCAAATCAAAATTGATCTAGCAAATGTAGTCAGACCCAAAGCTTCAGTATTCCGAGGCTTATTGATGTGACAACAATCTCCTTAAAACAAATTCGTCCCCTACCGAAAGGTGCAGTAGAACGTGAGACGTTTGTTTCCCAGGATGCAACGGAAATGAACGAGTATGGGCACCACCAAACTCGTTTTCAACGAACCACAAAGTGTTTGAACTCTTTCAACAAAAAATAAAGAAAATCGAGGGGAAAACATTTTTTCTTAAAACGAAAGCTTCTGAATTTTTCTTTTTATCTTGTACCTCAAAAACGAAAACACTGCCCACTTTAAAAGTAAATAAACATGCCAATTAAATTGAGATAGTGTGAGGCTTTTCAAATGGTGTAACCACCCAGTTAATTAATAGAATTAATTTAACCGTTATGGAACTTCAAAAGCTTGAAATAAAAAATAAAGAGACTTATAAAAATTGGCTGGGCTGGGCCCGCATAATTTGGTCCGGCATTCGTATACGCATGACGCACGGGTGCACACGAGTCAGGCCTGTTCGGATTTTGATTTGCACCCCTCATGCACGCGCACGTAGAGAGAGCCTATATCCTTATCACACTTAGCCATCTACATATGAGCAATCATATATAAACATAATTTTCCTTTACTAGCTTTCCCATGTGGGACAATCTTATTTATCTTTATTTTCCAACACCAATGGGTGAATTTTGAGCAACAATTTATCATTCACCCAAGCACAATTTTAAGCATATGAATATATTATTCCGAACTATTCACGGAGGAGTATCCGAATCAATCAAAAACAACCACTAACACGAAGTGGACCATGCTTAAAATTGTACCTCAAAATGCTTACTAAGAGCATTTTCCAACAATCCCCCACATGAATGAAATTGGCGAAAAAACGTCAAATTGAAACATTTAATTTTGACCTTGAAGAGTTCAACGGTTCAACACCTGCATAGGATAAGTAGGCCTCAGCCTTTGAACCTTCCCTTGTGAAAATATATCTCATTTACTGGCTGACAGTGGACGCGATGTCATTGAACTGTATTTCCGTTCATGTAAATGAAAACATATATCACACGGATATTTTACCTAACACATCTGAGTTCTCATTATTATGTTCATTTTGGTCATGAACATCTACCTGGTTCTGCAAGAGTTTCTAAGAATTGAGCCCCGTACAATTCCCTTTGAAGCGGCCCCACTTCTCTCTCACATAGGTGATTTCTTATTTAAGAGTATCTCGTAATACTCTGCTCGGATTCCCGACGCATAAGAATCATTAAAAGCCTTTGTTTAACCTCTATCCATACGAGCATCACTGTTTCATTTCACCATAGGAATGGACTAGAAGGTAACCCCCACAGTGAACCAATTATGTCTTTTACGAGTAGGTTGTCCCATTGAACCTAGATCTTGGGATCTCCAGTCAACAAGGTTGGGTTTTCCTTCGTAATAAACATTTATCTAATGGGCTTTAGTCACATTCCCCTCGATGATTTCACAACTAACTCTCTGTTTAACCCTTTGGTTAGCGGATCCGCAATGTTATCCTTTGACTTTACATAGTCAATCAAAATAACTCCAGTAGAGAGTAATTATCTAACGGTATTGTGTCTACGACGAATATGTCTAGACTTACCATTATACATATTGTTATGTGCCCTTCCAATTACAGATTGACTATCGCAATGAATGCAAATTGCTGGCACTGGCTTAGGCCAACTTGGAATATCCTCTAGAAAATTTCACAGCCATTCTGCTTCTTCAGCACACTTATCTAATGCAATGAATTCTGATTCCATTGTAGATCTGGCTATCACAGTCTGTTTGGAGGATTTCCATGATATAACTGCACCTGCTAGTGTAAACACATAGCCACTAGTAGACTTTGAGTCTTCCATATCAGATATCCAGTTTGCATCACTGTATCCTTCGATTACAGCTAGATATCTATGATGGTGCAACCCATAATTACGAGTAAAATGTAAATACCTGAGTATTCTTACTATTTCTTTTCAGTGATCAACCCTTGGATTACTCGTATATCTGCTGAGCTTGTTTACTGTACAGGCTATATCAGGCCTTGTACAACTTGATAAATACATCAAACTCCCAATCACTCTAGAGTATTCTACTTGAGATATACCCTCTCTTGTCAGATACTATGTTATCTTCCTCAATTCTAAGCTTAAGAACAAAGTCTTCAATGTTCATTTCTTTTCGTTTATGCTTTAGATAATTCTTGAAATCTTTCTAATCAGGTGGTAGTTTTTCAATTATCGAGGCTACTTGGAAGGTTTCACTTAATATCATCCCCTCAGCATGAATTTCTACTTGAATAATCTGCAGTTCTTGTACTTGACTTAACACAGTTTTGGAGTCAACCATCTTAAAATCTAGGAAGCGACCTACGATAAATTTCTTAGTACCGGCATCCTCAGTTTTATATTTTCGATCTAAGGATTCCCAAAGCTCCTTAGTTATTTTCATTCCGGCGTACACACTGTACAGTGAATCACTTAGCCCATTCAGCAGATAATTCCTACATAGGAATTCAGAATGTTTCCAAGCATCGATGGCACTGATCACTTGAATATCATTCTCACCCTCTTTGGGTACATGAGCATCTTCTTTTAGGAACCTTGCAAGGTTCAACGTGGTCAAATAAAAAAAAAACATTTTCTGTTGCCACCTTTTGAAATTCTGACCAGTGAATTTTTTAGGTTTTTCCGCAGCTTGATTGACATGGCTCACATGTCCAACAGGTTGTCTAGCCATAGAGGCAGCAACACTTTGGCCAGTCACAGAGGCTGCCACATCAAGTTCAGAGGCTAAAATATTTTGGCAAGCCGAAGAGGCTGCCACAACATTTTGGCCTGCCACAGAGGCTGCCATGTTCGGATCAACTGTGTTTGAACTGTTTTCCATATCCACATATCGAATTTTTTTAAGACTATTACAGATATTTGGTTACTGTGTTCTTACAAAGGACTCTGAACAAACAGTAGACACAATACAAATAATAAAGGTAATTAGGAGATCCAGAACCAGCCTTAATCAGACTCTGACTTTAATGAGCAGACCCTGACAAGCTTCAGACTCTGAGGAGTTTCAGACCCTGATGAGCAAACCTGATAAACAGACCCAGATGAGCAGACTATAATGACGCACTTCAAACCCTGACGATGAGCTTTAGACCCTGGCGACGAGGTTCAGACCCAACGGCGAGCTTCAGACTCTGAGTTTCAGGCCCACGAGCGAGTGCTTCAGACCCTGACGACGAGCTTCAGACCGTGGCAATGATCCAGTAACCAAATCAGAACCGATCCAGCAAACGTAGTCAAACCCAAAGCTTCAGTATTCTGAGGCTTGTTGATGTGACAACAATCTCCTTAAAACAAATTCGTCCCCTACCGAAAGGTGCAGTAGAACGTGAGACGTTTGTTTCCCAGGATGCAACGGAAATGAACGAGTATGGGCACCACCAAGCTCATTTTCAACGAACCACAAAGTGTTTGACCTTTTTCAACAAAAAATAAAGAAAATCGAGGGAAAAATGTTTTTCCTTAAAACGAAAGCTTCTGAATTTTTCTTTTTATCTTGTACCTCAAAAACGAAAACACTGCCCACTTTAAAAGGAAATAAACATGCCAATTAAATTGAGATAGTGAGAGGCTTTTCAAATGGTGTAACCACCCAGTTAATTAATATAATTAATTTAACCGTTATGGAACTTCAAAAGCTTGAAATAAAAAATAAAGAGACTTGCAAAAATTGACTGGGCTGGGCCCGCACAATTTGGTCCGGCATTCGTATACGCATGACGCACGGGTGCACACGAGTCAGGCCTGTTTGGATTTTGATTTGCACCCCCATGCGCGCGCACGTAGAGAGAGCCTCTATCCTTATAACACTTAGCCATCTACATATGAGCAATCATATATAAACACAATTTTCCTTTACTAACTTTCCCATGTGGGACAAGCTTATTTCTCTTTATTTTCCAACACCAATGTGTGAATTTTAAGCAACAATTTCTCATTCACCCAAGCACCATTTTAAGCATATGAATATATCATTCCGAACTACTCACGGAGGAGTATCCGAATCACTCAAAAACAACCACTAACACGAAGTGGACCATGCTTAAAATTGTACCTCAAAATGCTTACTAAGAGCATTTTCCAACAGACAGATTCTTCATATGAATTGGGTAATTTACTGAGTCCAACAATGGAGTTGGTGGTTTCTCTTCAGAAAAATCAATCTTCCAGCCTTCTTTTTCTTTCGTTATCACCATCATATTGGCTTCCTTACCATCTTTGTGCTCAGCTGATGCTCTCAAACAGAACTGTTTTCTATAGCTAAGGCTTGGTTTTGAAACAGTAAAGATTGAAGAAATAGATTGTTTAGCTCCAATGGAAAAGGAAGAAGAAAGAGCCATGGTGATCAATATTCAATCACAGAAAGAAACGAAGGTGAAAGAGAGAGAGGCAAGCTGTGAGTTTTATAATACCACTGTAACTTTAAATACTTTTATATTTAAAGTATTTCGATTACTGAAATTATCATTTTTTAAATTCATAATCAATGCTTAACAGAAATAGTCATCATTTTGGAGCTAATCAAGAAGGTTACATGCTTCTTGACTAGTTGAAAAGTTATATAGAATTAAAAAGCTCAGCACAATGACAATTTGACCATATTAACACTACAAATTTGATAAATTGAAAAAAGATTGATGGAAGTGTTGTGTAATATTTTTAAGGTCGATGCTATTCATATGTTTCTCTGTACCAATTCACAGAATGGGAAGTTTAACATGCAACTGGATTTTGTTTTTTTTTGTTCACACATTATAATTGAATTTCTAATGTTAGAATTGGGGTGGTGACACTACCAAAAACAGGATTAAGAATTATATTTACATCTTTTGAACACGCTGAGTATATATAGATACAGAAAGTTCTTCGAGTTTGATAATTTAAGACATTCATTTCATTACATGCTCCAATATGCCTCATCAGATCTGGAAACAAAGTAAAATGCAGGTAAAATTAATCATTCTGTTTTCTTTCTTCCTGTATGGACTGGAAAATTCGAGCAGCTGATTCTGTTGCTAATCTAGGGTTACGAGGAACAACCTTAATCACCCGTGTCTGCTGTTCACCAGTTTGAGCATTTTGATCCGATGCCTGAACTATTGGTTCCATAGGGAATAGAGGAAGTGCATCTCCTTTTGCTCTTTCAGAAGGACTACTAGCAGTACTTCCCAGTACCTCACTTTCTTTTGAAGCCTGAATTTTTCAAAACAGCTTGAGATCACTCGACTCATCTGGCTTGACATGTCAAGCGAACTTTGATTGGGTATCATCAAGTTAATGTCCACCATTGATAAGTGACTGTCCTTTGACTGGGCTCCCGGAGGAAATGGGATCATTTGGTTAACAGCTGAACCAGAAATAGATTGATTTATGACTGGTGTCACGGGCCGACTTTTTCCTTAACGGAAAAAGGGCTCGTGCGGCACTTACACAGTCGCGTCCCGTATAAGTCAGCCTACCCGGAGCCTCTGTCCCCAATTTTACGTTGTTTAGGAAGAGAACATACCCACAATAATATAGGATACAAGGGTCACAAGCTATCTCGAAGCATACATGAGCGGGCCCGTACCGCACCGGGACCCGGCACTCGAATGGCACAACCGGATATAAAATATCATTTTTCTCAGCCAACACAATCGCAACATTCCAACACTATCCCAACGATGTCTAAGGGCGAGAGGGTTCACGGCTAAAGCCCAAAGACCACTGAAGCCCCCTTGGCCTTACCCAAGGTTCACCTAGGCTTCCCCCCCTAAGGAGGTTTTAAAGACATTGCACATGTCTCACCAGTATACGCACCTAGCGCTTGAGTTGTCACACCCCCCTCTAAAATCTATCTTAAGGGGATTTTTCAGGAACTCTTCCGGGCATTCAGTAAGCCACCATATAAGCGACTTTGGGTTAAAATCTCGTCCCTAAACGAGCTCGTCTTGATGGGTTTCCACAACACCCCCACTTTAGCGGAAAAGACCCAAAAGTGGTCCTACTGCCAAAATCTCTCCTGGCAAATCTTGAAATCCAACTCTGGGGCTGAAGTTTTCAAAAAAGAAATAAAGAGAAATAAAAGGAAAAGAGAGAAAAGAGAAGTTTCGGTCCCGATCCGTAGTTCAAACCCGACCGAGTCCTTAAGGAAAAGTGTAGATCTCGTTGAGAGGATCATTTTGGTGGTGGTTTCATCTTGGGAAACTTCCAATTTTTGAAGAGATCTCGGTAAGAAACTTTTTATGGTTTTTCTCGATTTCCCGTTGATCCGGAACTCCGATCGACGAACCGTCAGCGGCATTAGATCCGGGAGAGGGAGAGGAATGCACGGCCGTCGGATTTTTCCCCATCCGACCGGCGCGTGGAGCTCACTCGCGCCTTATGTGGCGGCGCGTGAGGCCCACGCGCGGCTTGGGTGAACGGCGCGTGGCAACCACGCGCCATACAGTGTCTCCGTGCCGATTTTCCGAGTCTCCTCCGCGAATTTCAGACCATTCCGAGTAGTAACAGACCTCCGAATCTTAATTTTCGTTAAGTTTACGAGAGCGACCGAATCACGTTTCTTTCATGTTCTATCACATTTTCTAGATTAAGATTATGTTCCTTATAGTAAATTCTTTTATCTCTTTAGGTGATCGTGATACCATAAGCAGGGACGGTCCTGCTGTATAGTTCCTTTCTCAGTAGTCAGCTCACCAGGTGCGTGGATAAGCCTGTAACATTGATGTTTTCAAAAGTATATAGTATGTATGTTTTCTTAAATGGATTTTAAGGTAATGCATTAAATGAGTTTGTTTTTAGAAAGTTTATATATTTTGCTAGGAAGTATGGATCGAATATTGATTATGTTGAAATCATGTGTTTGTGATATATGAGAAACTTGCATGATTTGAGATATATGAGCATGGATTTTGGAAATGATTTTTATGTTAGGATGCACCCTGTGTACTTATATGTGCCAGATTATTTCCGTGAGATAAGGTCTCATGTTGCCAGTTATTACCGTGAGATAAGGTCTCATGTTGCCAGTTTGCTCCGGATGCCAGTTTTGCCGTGGGGAAGCCCCATGTTGCCAGCTTTGCCATATTGTCATGAGGTTGTGCATATAGATGAATAAACAGATTTATCATTACAGATTATTTTTTAGCAGTATGAGCTTTATGATAAATGAGATTTATGATTTGAGTTTTAGCAGAAATGAGATTTACGATTTCAAGTAAATGTTTGAGATATCGATTTACAGCTTATGTATTTATTTATATTATGAAAGACTTGTTCGATCCACTTTGTTACTTGATTATCCACGGCACTAAGCTGTGATCCATTTCACTAAGCGTGAGCTTACCCCTTTCCTTAACATTTCAGGTTCAGCAGTTTAGTAGATTATCCTTTCCATCTGCTATTCCGTCATCATTTCCTGCCAGTAGAGAAAGGTTGTGCCAACAGTAGAGTGTCTTTGTTATGTATTTTCTTGGAAGAATTTGTTGTCTAATGTTAGGCATTGAGCCTTTATTTGTTACTGAGGATATTGTGTTTCCTTCATGGATATTATGCTGAGTTGGATTATGGAGATCCTATGTTATGTTAATATTTTCAGTTTAGATTTTTCCTTGTATTTGGAGGATTAGTCCATATTACAGGGGAAACTCTGCCAGTTTTAGGTCTCCGTCTCACCCATACCCTACCTAAGGGGACGGGTGTGACAAGAATGGTGCCACAAAACCAGCAGTTGGAGGACATGGCCCTGTGTAGGGCTTGTATACAAGTCCTTCAGAAGGGGACATCACAGAAACTAACCACTGATTTCCAAGAGGTGGTAAACACCATGGAGACAGTTTGGTGTTCTTAGAGACGGGTGCTGGAGGCGCATTTCCAGAACAAGACCCAGTATTTGATTGTTGAGTTGCAAGTCCTTTGCTTGTGTCATTGTTGATAAAAGGATGCGGGATATTAGCAACTGCATTCTCATGGGCACATTCAGTACTGGGATCTGGATTTGGGGAATCGTCTTTTGCCTTCATGAAGTGGAGTGGTGGTTTTAGAATGTACTCAGATCGCAACTTCTTGGCTTGAGATCTGTTTAATGGAGGTTTGTCTGTATAGAGATCGTCTTTTGCCTTAGGGACACCATACTTGATAAACATTACAAAAATGATATACTCACACACACTTTTATTTAAAGTTTTACAAACTCTCTTAGTGTAGCTACAGTGAGAGAGTTAGTAAAATTTTAAGTAAAAATATGTATGAGTGTATTATTACTCTAAACATTAATGGAAGAATAAATTCAAAACTAATAAGCAAATTTTTCAGTGTGATTTATGTTCACGAAAGCTATACAATATTTCCAAAAAAAAAAAAAAGAATTCATATTGTTGAAAAGTTACATGCTTCCAACGTTTATAAACAGTGAATGAAAAGATTGGTAAAACAAGACATTTCCAAATTAATAAACACTAATTAAACTCACTGAAAATTTGTTGCAAGAGACGATACTTTGGAGCTAATTAAGAATTAGCCCATAGAAAAAAATTGCAGCAGGCACCCTTCATAGACGTCCATTTACCGCATCCGAAGAAGCTGCTCCCACACTTTGGTCCTGGCTTTCGGATTGTGTTTTTAAAGCTTTTGGCTCCACAGAAACAATATCGAAATTCTACAGATTCCGGAATAGCAGAAGTATGCGGCTCAAGAAACTGTTGAGTCAGAGAATTTGGAGTTTCTTGCGGCATCAGAGATTTTGTGATCGACAATTTGAAACCTCTACTCATGATGACCGCGAGCAATCTTGCTATATTTATCGAGTCATCAAGGCCACTGTGAACACGACCCTGCCAAACCAAGCCAGCTATCTCGACAGCCTGTTTCAGATTGCACCTTATATCACCAAAAACCTTGCTGAATGGAATCCTTAGGTTGATCCATTGGTTGAAATAAGCAGGCTTTTGAATCCTCTTAAATTGGCATTCAGATTCCAGCATTACCTGACAGTCCCAATTCGACCATGTGACCACAGCAAAATTGGTGTTCATTATCCCCATTTGTAAAAGCCAGTTGTGATGTAAAAGCAAAGCTTCTGGAAGAGTAATGGCTTCGTTAACTTGATCCTGTTTAATACCAGTCAATTCCTTGCAGAAATCACTCAACACGGGATTGCACGTTGGACGCACATAAGTTTGGAAACAACAATTAATCTGTCCAGTTTCACCATTGACTATCACCGAAGGAAATTCAATTATTTCCTGTGGGTGAGGGATTCTGTCTTTTAAACACGTGGCCTCAAAGTCCACCAGTATAAGGTAATCAAAGTCAGAATTTTGCCCAAGAAAAGGTTTTTGATGAGGAAGAGGAGAAGAGATTATGTGACGAAGAAGAAATTGATTCTCAGAAAGAATAAAATGATTAGTGTACGCCATTCGTCTGAATCTCTCGGTTTATGTTTACAGTTTGTTAATGTACGTAGTTTAATTATGAGTTATAAGAGAGTGTATTTATAGAGAAATTTTTTTTCCTAATCTAGTTTTGATTTCC
Organism: Zanthoxylum bungeanum; assembly: GCA_019454045.1. NCBI lineage: Eukaryota > Viridiplantae > Streptophyta > Magnoliopsida > Sapindales > Rutaceae > Zanthoxylum > Zanthoxylum bungeanum. Next base: position 56,807 of record SKCR01023600.1, read on the forward strand.
TAATCTTTTCTCTATTTGGATTTCCTAGTTGCGGTAGGATATGATTCCTGCTGTGGTCCAATTCCACCTACGTCTACTTTAACAACTTTCCATTGCCTTTGCTTTTCTGTATTATTAAATATTATTTTTGAGAAAAAACCAATACGATTGATGCCGATTAAGATGCCAATAAGAGCAGCTAGTATTGCCGTCGATATCAACTTTGAGTTCACGGCTCTGAGAGAATTAGAGATCGCTGATGGCCAACATCCCATATAATTTTATCTTCAGGAGTATTGAAAACATGATGCAATGCAACTGTTAACTCCACCACTCCCAAGTTCGAACTAAGATGCCCACCTGTCTTTGATAGACTGTTCACAATATCTGCTCTAAGCTCTGCAGCCAGTTGTTCAAGATCCTCTGTGGAAAGATTCTTCATATGAATTGGGTAATTTACTGAGTCCAACAATGGAGTTGGTGGTTTCTCTTCAGAAAAATCAATCTTCCAGCCTTCTTTTTCTTTCCTTATCACCATCATATTGGCTTCCTCACCATCTTTGTGCTCAGCTGATGCTCTCAAACAGAACTGTTTTCTATAGCTAAGGCTTGGTTTTGAAACAGTAAAGATTGGAGAAATAGATTGTTTAGCTCCAATGGAAAAGGAAGAAGAAAGAGCCATGGTGATCAATATTCAGTCACAGAAAGAAATGAAGGTGAAAGAGAGAGAGGCAAGCTGTGAGTTTTATAATACCACTGTAACTTTAAATACTTTTATATTTAAAGTATTTCGATTACTGAAATTATCATTTTTTAAATTCATAATCAATGCTTAACAGAAATAGTCATCATTTTGGAGCTAATCAAGAAGGCATGTATCATTTTGGAGCTAATCAAGAAGGTTACATGCTTCTTGACTAGTTGAAAAGTTATATAGAATTAAAAAGCTCAGCACAATGACAATTTGACCATATTAACACTACAAATTTGATAAATTGAAAAAAGATTGATGGAAGTGTTGTGTAATATTTTTAAGGTCGATGCTATTCATATGTTTCTCTGTACCAATTCACAGAATTGGAATGCAATTGGATTTTGCTTTTTGTTCAACACATTATAATTGAATTTCTAATGTTAGAATTGGGGTGGTGACACTACCAAAAACAGGATTAAGAATTATATTTACATCTTTTGAACACGCTGAGTATATATAGATACAGAAAGTTCTTCGAGTTTGATAATTTAAGACATTCATTTCATTACATGCTCCAATATGCCTCATCAGATCTGGAAACAAAGTAAAATGCAGGTAAAATTAATCATTCTGTTTTCTTTCTTCCTGTATGGACTGGAAAATTCGAGCAGCTGATTCTGTTGCTAATCTAGGGTTACGAGGAACAACCTTAATCACCCGTGTCTGCTGTTCACCAGTTTGAGCATTTTGATCCGATGCCTGAACTATTGGTTCCATAGGGAATAGAGGAAGTGCATCTCCTTTTGCTCTTTCAGAAGGACTACTAGCAGTACTTCCCAGTACCTCACTTTCTTTTGAAGCCTGAAATTTTTCAAAACAGCTTGAGATCACTCGACTCATCTGGCTTGACATGTCAAGCGAACTTTGATTGGGTATCATCAAGTTAATGTCCACCATTGATAAGTGACTGTCCTTTGACTGGGCTCCCGGAGGAAATGGGATCATTTGGTTAACAGCTGAACCAGAAATAGATTGATTTATGACTGGCATGCCATATGGCGGAAAGCAGGTCTGAGCCAAAGGATGGTTGGTGGGAAGAATTCCGACCCCTTCTTGTTGAGATGCCGAAATCCCATAAGCTGTGTTCAAGAAGTCGGCACCTGTGTGATTTAAGCTCATTGGACCACAGCTGCCGTAGAATGGTGCCACAAAACCAGCAGTTGGAGGACATGGCCCTGTGTAGGGCTTGTATACAAGCCCTTCAGAAGGGGACATCACAGAAACTAACCACTGATTTCCAGGAGGTGGGAAACACCATGGAGACAGTTTGGTGTTCTTAGAGACGGGTGCTGGAGGCGCATTTCCAGAACAAGACCCAGTATTTGATTGTTGAGTTGCAAGTCCTTTGCTTGTGTCATTGTTGATAAAAGGATGCGGGATATTAGCAACTGCATTCTCATGGGCACATTCAGTACTGGGATCTGGATTTGGGGAATCGTCTTTTGCCTTCAGGAAGTGGAGTGGTGGTTTTAGAATGTACTCAGATCGCAACTTCTTGGCTTGAGATCTGTTTAATGGAGGTTTGCCTGTATAGAGATTGTCTTCAAGCAACAAATTTGGAGCTCTGGCGATCATTTTTTGTACCTGTTGCAATTAAACATTATGCATGATTTTTCATTCACACATTTGTACAACAGAAAGCAGAAAAGCAAGAATGAATCATATTGCAGAAAAATCATAGAAAAGCTTACCTTCGTTAGTCTATGCAACTCAAACACTTGCACAGCGAAAACCCTTTGTTGACTGGAAAGAAAAAACAGAGAGAAAGTTTATTCTAACACTAAATAAATATCAATGAATGTCTAGTGCATTAGCAAAATATTATCAAGTAACCAAATTAGATTAAAAAAGACAAAAATCAGACTATATTTTTGTGTCACAAGCAAAAACTTATCATGACTATATCAGGGAAGTATTGGTTCAGATATAATAATACTTGATGATTTGAAGAGGAAGGCTGAAAGTTTACAAACTGAAACCACAAGAAACAGCCCCAAAATATTACTAATTAACGAATTAATCAAGGGTGTGGACTTAAAGTTTGATACTTGCAATATACCCGATCAAGCACCACTAAGAACATAGGCTTTGGAGCTGATCTGCATCATTCCTACCTTTTTCTGTAGTAAGAACCTAATTATTTTGATTATTTCATTACTGAACCAAGCATCGATTATGACTCCCTCCTACTTAGGAGACACATTGACGACTATAATGGATTTGCAAAGCCTGAAAGTTTGCTTGCACATGATATACATGGCCTAGAATTCACCAGATAAGTCTGTGAACACCTACAATATCTAGTTCAGAAGTTAAATAAAAAATATAATGTGCACAGATGTGGAAACCTTATAATCTGATGTGAGGAATAAATGTATAGGTAAGATATTATGGAGGAAATCATAAACACAAGCAAAGCAACCAATCAATCATTTGATGCTCTTGAGAAGCAATACTTACTCGATGATAGCTCTTCTAGTTTTCCAAAATTGTTTCTCACCTATGACTCCTACAACATCATCAGGGGATACAGCCACAGCTGATATCGAGTCCATAATACAGGTGTTGGAAACATTATTTTGTTTGTATACCTCTCTCACCTGGGCAGAACTGCCATTTTTGTCTTCATGGCATTCAATGTCATTTTCAAGCCCTTTAGGACTGCTATTATCATCTCCAAGTGAAAGCCTCAAACATGATTCAGTTCTCACCTTGAAAGCATTTTCCTTGTTTCTGTTCCTGGCAGTTTCCGTCAGAAGGCTCTCTGTATCGGCCATTTCATCCCTCAAAGCCACACATGTTTGATGTAGCCTTGAATTGCTATTGTGTAAACTTTTTAGGATATCCATCGAACTACTTCTGTGTTCTTGGTCCAAAGATGAATGTGCTCTCTTCAATGGTTCTTGATTCCTGAATTTAGACAAGTGACTAGATGATGCATCTACCAAATTTCTCTCTCTACTCAATGGGATTGAAGTGGAATAATCCACAGGGTCCTTAGTTGTCTGAGAAGTATTCTCGTCATTTCGGTTCCTCTTGCACTGTCCAGACTTGATATCTCCCTGGTCAGATCCTTTCTTCTGCTTAAATTTCCGATCTTTGCTTTGCTGACTGTTACTATGATGCAGAGCTATTCCTAAACGGTCCGAGGAAACTCTTAAATCATCCTCATCTCCAACCTTCCTCAATGAAAAATGCATAAAGTTGGAGAAATTAACGGGTTTCGATGAACTGCTTTTAACAGTTGATGACAAAGGTCCGGCAGCATTCAAACTTTGGTAATTTGAAGGTCTCGCAGATTTCCTTTCTTGACTTGTCGTCATACAGTTCAGCTTGATACCATTGGAGGAATAAGAATGAAGCTTCTCAGCCAAAAATGAAGGTTCAGGGGAGTTGCAAGCTTGGGTAAAGACACTCCTTTCATGGCCACCACCCTGCAATAAGAAATCTATTTTTTTAATCCCAAGAGACAAAATAGCATAGAACATTAAAGCATTTACATTCAAAACCATTTAGGCAATTTTTAATGGATATCAACGCTGGTGAAGATGATGGAATGTTCCATCAACAGTCAGCTCAGGGAACCACAAATTAGAATTCAGTTGCAGACACAAAAAAGGTACAGAACGAATCAATCCAAAGTTTAGACAAGAAAACTCTTGCTCTCATGAAGTTAACTAAATTTTCCATTGATGAGGAAAAATCAACGCAAAATGGACAGCAAAGAAAAAAACAACAACGTATTCCGAGATCACACCTAAAATCACATTTCTCAATTCCTTACAAATGAAATTCAGAATATCAGTAAACTCATCAGGTGCATCATTTAAAGTCCAAACCTGAAACTTTTAGCTAATAGAATTGATTGTGCGTCAATCAGAACTAATAAAGGCATAAGATTAGTTCTCAGCAATCAGTTTTACTGAAGTGCAGATATAATACAAACATCAATGATCATAAACACTGAGAGAAACAATTATGTGAATTCTGGTTGACAACATGTGGATTAAAAACTCACATTGCTTGATGACATTGAGGAAACCAAGTTGCTGCAATTGGGAGGCGGAAGAGGCAGCATTGATGCTGGTCCAGAGCTGAACCTTTGTGAAGGTATGCTAAGCTGTTCATAGAGAGCCATTTTGTTTCTTGGAGGTGCCCTTGGCCCGCCTCTTTCTGCATCATTTACATGCAGCCTAGGAAACATAGGACTAGTCATCTTTCCTTCTTTTCCTCCTTTCATTTTGAAGTCCTTTCACCACAAATTCCACCCACCAAAGCTATTTCTTTCTCCAAATTCACTACAAAATCTCATTTGCATGGCAAATTCAATTGCTTAAGCACTCAGAATCCCCATCCCTCAAAAGTACTAGTCAAAAATCAGTGAAATTCAGAAATTTAAATTAACCCACCTCAAAGAAACAAATCTTATGACTTGAACCAGCGAAAAAAGAACAAGAACACGTGAAAAAACTATACCAACGAAACAAATTCACAAGAAACTAAAACCAGCACAATCAAAACTTGATACCAAAAGCTCAAACACCACAGTTTCACGATTCTCCAGAACAAACCTGCCTCAGAAAACCAGAGTCTCAGCTAGAACAAAGCAAATTAATGACATTATTAACAACATAGAATGTAACAAAATAAAACAAACAAAGGGACATATCAGCTATCAGATAAAGATAGATGGATGGTGGTGGCAAAAAGATTAGATTCTGATGAAGAAGAGGGTTGCTTTGGAATTGCACAAAAGAGGAGGATCTGATCTCTCTCTCTCTCTCTCTCTCATCACCAAATCCAAAAGGCTACGTGAAAAGGAATAAAAGGCAATAAAATAAAGAAACGAGAACAAAGAGATGTGGGCAAACGTAGGACCAAAATAAGTGGATAGAATATAAGTTAGACTCCCTTTAATTATCTTCTCTACAGTACTTTCTTGTACAGTTCCATCAAGAGTGATTCGCCAAAAAGATTGAGGATACATGCTGACGTGGCGACAGATTAGTGGGTAATTGGGAAAATTAGACAAAGGAGACCGGGTCTGAGTAAAATCTGGGATTCATATATAACCACATGTTACTTGTGTTTTAACTTTTAATATGGCCAATCTTTTCTCGAAAAATCCGCTTAAGATTTGTTTAAATCCCGTAAGTGTTGGTACTTTTATTTACTTCCAAGTACGATGAAACCACTCCCCCCGCCGACAAACAAGTGCAGTATGAAAAGCGTGTGGTTATTTATTCTCTAAAAACTTCTTTATATTATTAAAATTCGTTTATGTACTTGGAGGACAATGTAATTAGGAAGGAGAGGGAAATTATCAAATTTATGCATGTTGGAGCTCAAAATATTTTGAGCACATGAGATTTTTCAATAAAAACAAATATATGAGCAAATTCACTTTTAAATTAGAATATATTTTTTCTTTCTTGATGAAACATAACTCAATAAAATGAAATGAAATAATAAAAAATAAAATAAAGAGTAATGTATCATAATTTTTTTTTGGAAATCCTAATTTATTTTTTTCTTTGGTGCTATGCTTGCTGCCATTTTCACGAAGTTAATGTTGTTTTTATGAGTTGCGACGGATAGGGTTGGTCACGTGTCAGATCGGGTCGGAATTTTACGAAACCTGGTCATCTCAAATAGAAATTGCAACCCCGAACCCGAAATATGATTTGGCGTAATTTTTTTTTATGTATTAATTATTTTGAAACATAAATACTAACTAATTTATGTCCCAAAATTTATCATACATATAAAATTTCAAGATAAAAAGTAATTATAAACAATAGAAATAATAGTAAAATTTTGTAAAATAAAAATAAAAATTTTAGAAAAATAATATTAAAAAAACTCGGGTCAGGTTGGGTTGCGTTGTAAAACCCATGACCTGATTAGTAAAAAATCGGGTCAGTCAATCCGAAATTGTTGTGATTAAACACACAAAATAGAGATGAAATGAGAGAAAAATCTTCTTATATTCACAAACAAAGAATTACAAAGCTTACAACCTTAAGCTTAACAAAAAACTCTCACACCACTTTACTCTCTAATACTCTCACGTTTGGGATTACTGGGATACATTACAATGACTTGGGGGGCTCTAATTTATAGTGCCCAAACCGCGTGAACAGTGCCACGCGGTTTGGCACTTGCTGTCACACACACTCTTTGCCAACTAGAACTTGCTGGCTTCCTTCACGCTTAAGCTTGTTGCTGTGATACAACTAGCATGTTACATCATGCTTTCGGTGTGCTGAGTTGGTTTCAAAAATCTCCCCCTCGGTGAAGATTTGACCAAAATCTGAGCCGACCATTAATCATCCAAACCGGATCCTCAAAAGGATCCACCCCTGGCTGCATCTGTATGACTGCCTACGTACCCTGAGTTGGGATCAAGCCAATCGTAGTTCTCTGAATCTCCCCACTCTGACTATGTGGAGAGTTGTCATCCCGGCTATGGCACGACAGATTTCAAGCTTCTCCTTCGGTAAAACCTTCGTGTAAACATATCGGCACCGTTGTCGTCGGTGTGAATCTTCCTGAGTTCTATCAGCCTTGAGCTCAGGACGTCCCGTATCCAGTGATACCTCACATCGATATGTTTTGACCTCGAATGAAATGTGGAATTTTTACCGAGATAGATAGCACTCTGGCTATCGCAGTACAAAATGTACTTCTCCTGCTTGAAACCCAATTCCTGGACGAATGTCTTCATCCACAGTAATTCATTGCAAGCTTCTGTCACTGCAATGAATTATGCCTCTATTGTAGAAAGTGCAACACATCTCTGCAACCTAGACTGCCATGCCACAGCTCCTCCTGAGAGAGTAATCAGATACCCCGAAGTAGACTTTCGAGTATCCACATCTCCTGCCATATCTGAATCGGTGTAGCCCATCAACACTGGCTTGTCACTTCCAAAACATAACCTCATCTTGGATGTGCCTCGAAGATACCGCATAATCCATTTGATAGCATTCCAGTGTTCCCGTCCTGGGTTTGACATAAACCGGCTGACCAATCCAATGCGTGTGCTAAGTCTGGCCTCGTGCACACCATGGCATACATAAGACTTCCACACTGCTGAGGTGTATGGAACCTGTTTCATTTCTTCCTTCTCTGTCTCAGTAGAGGGACTATGTTGTGTACTCAATCTAAAGTGGGTAGCAAGAGGAGTGCTAACCGCTTTAGCCTTGTCCATCTGGAATCTCTGAAGTACCTTCTCGATGTACTCCTCCTGTGACAAGTATAACTTCTTGGCTTTCCGATCACGGCCGATCCTGATGCCAAGAATCTGTTTAGCTGGCCCCAAGTCTTTCATCTCAAAAGACTTACTCAGTTGCTGCTTCAAATTATCAATCCTCGATTGATTCCTGCCAACTATCAACATATCATCTACATATAACAGTAAGATGATAAAGTCATCGTCAGAAAATTTCTGAACGAAAACACAATGGTCTGAAGTGGTCTTCTTGTATCCTTGCTCCCCCATAACTGACTCGAACTTCACGTACCACTGTCTCGGTGCCTGTTTTAAACCGTAGAGGCTTTTCCTGAGTCTGCACACATAGTCCTCTTTCCCGCTGACTCTGAAGCCTTCTGGTTGCTCCATATAAATTTCTTCTTCCAGATCTCCGTGAAGAAATGCGGTCTTGACATCCATCTGCTCAATCTCCAGGTCGAGGCTTGCTGCTAGACCGAGTACCACTCTGATGGATGACATCTTCACAACTGGAGAGAAGATTTCATCGAAGTCAATGCCTTTCCTCTGATTGAATCCCTTGACGACTAATATGGCTTTGTACCGGGGTTGTGAAGTGTGCTCATGTTGCTTCACCATGTACACCCATTTATTCTTCAAAGCCTGTTTGCCTCTTGGCAATTTCACCAACTCAAAAGTGTGATTGTCATGCAAAGATTTCATCTCATCTTGCATGGCTTCCTCCCACTTTTCTCTGTCATCTGTTTCCACAGCCTCCTGGTAGCTCTCGGGTTCTCCCCCGTCAGTAAGCAGCACATACTCATATACAAAGTATTTGGTTGAAGGTCGCCTCTCTCTGTCAGACCTTCTCTGTGGAACTGTTGGTGGAACTTCTGGTACTGGTGGTTGATCATGATCATCATCTCTGGGAGCTTCATCACCTGTACCCTCATGTCTGGGAACCTCATCTTCAACTCGTACTGGCACCGGTGTGTGAGGTTTTGGATTCACATTTCTATATTGCTGGGGCATTGTCTTCAATTCCTTTCTGATATCTTCTATAGTCTGGTCTTCAACAAAGACAATATCTCGGCTCCTGACGATCTTCTTCTCCACAGGATCATACAGTTTGTAGCCGAAATCATCCTGACCATAGCCAATAAAGACACAATGTTGCGTCTTTGCATCAAGCTTGGATCTCTCGTCCTTTGGGATGTGTACAAATGTTTTGCACCCAAAGACATGCAAGTGTTCATAAGACACTTCTTTACCTGTCCAGGCTTGGTTAGGAACATTACCTTTCAGTGCGACCGCTGGGGACATGTTCAAAACATGTACTGATGTGTTGAGTGCCTCCCCCCAGAATGTCTTCGGCAGCTTGGCTTGTGACAGCAAGCTTCTGACCCTTTCGCACAAGGTTCTGTTCATCCTCTCAGCTAGGCCATTAAGCTGAGGTGTCTTCGGAGGTGTCGTTTGATGTCTGATTCCTTGCATCTTGCAGTACTGATCAAACGGACCTCTGTATTCTCCACCGTTGTCTGTTCTGATGCATTTGAGTTTCTTACCGGTTTCCCTCTCCACCAGGGCGTGAAACTCCTTGAACACTCCAAGCACTTGATCTTTTCTCTTCAAGGTTTATGCCCAGATCTTCCTTGAATGATCATCAATGAATGTCACAAAATACAGTGACCCACCAAGTGTTCTTGTCTGCATCGGACCGCATACATCTGAATGTATGAGGTCAAGTACCTCCGGTTTCCGTTGAGGCGGGGAGCTCTGGAATGACACTCTGTTTTGCTTTCCAGCCATGCAGTGTTCACACTTCCGTAAGTGTGAGTTCTTCAATTCCGGAAGAACATTTCGCCTGCGTAGTATCTCCATCCCCGTTTGACTCATGTGACCGAGCTTTTTGTGCCATAGCTCGGCTGCCTCATTACTGTTAACTGTATTTATGCTACTATTTGAAAGCTTAGCATGCATCAAATACAGAGTTGAATCTTTCTTACCTCGTGCCACGACCATTGATCCTTTAGTGAGCTTCCAGCATCCGTCACTAAAGGTGTTGCAGAAACCTTCATCATCCAGCTTGCCTGTTGAGATCAGGTTTAACCGGATGTCTGGGATGTGCTTGACTCCCTTCAACACTAGCCTTGTCCCGTTCTCTGTTTCAAGGCAGATGTCTCCAATACCGACGGCTTTGGACTGTCCGTCATTCCCCATCCTTATAGCACCGTAGTCCTCTGGTGTGTAAGATGAAAAGAAGTCTCTGTGAGATGTGGCGTGTATGGATGCGCCACTATCTATCACCCAACTGGTCTCGTGGCTGGAAAGATTCACAACATCTTCTTCATATATTATATGAAATTCTTTGGAGGTTTTCTCGGTGGTAGTGGCAACTCTTTCTTGATTAGAGTCGTCATCTCTCCTGGACTGCTCGTTCTTCAATTTGTAGCAATCCCGCTTCATATGACCTTTCTTTTTGCAGTGATAGCACTCAATATCTCTAGTTCTTGATTTCCCCCGGTTCTTGTCTGATCTCCCTGGGCCTCGGCTTTTACTCCTCCCCCTTCTGGTGTTCTTCTCGTCACTAGAGCTTCTGAGGTTGAGGTTGATGCTGACTCCTGCATTCTTGTCATCTTTTCTTCCTCGAAGATTCTGGTCTTTGCCATTCCATAGTGACTTTCCCATCTGCGGCTGAATTTATCACCGTAGATCTGAATGTTTCCCAAGATTCTGGTAACGTATTAAGGAGTATTAAGCCATTTACCTCATCACCGAAGTCTATGCCCAATCCCAACAATTCCTTCATTGTTCCGAGGAAATCATTGATGTGGTCCGCCACAGCTGTACCCTCTTGGTATTTCAAACCCATCATCTTCTTGATGTAGTACAGCTTGTTGTTTCCAGTCTTTGCTCGGAAAAGCTCCTCCAGTTTTCTCCATAAGTCACATGCATTTGTTTCTTCACTGACATGGTTGACGATATTATCGTCGATCCATTGACGAATAGTACTGCATGTTTTCTGGTGAAGATTAGCCCACTTTCCATCGGTCATTCCTTCTGGTTTCTGCTCCAGAAACACCGATCCATCATAGTCCTTCACATACAGAAGGTCTTTCATCCTTCCTCTCCATGTGAAATAGTTTGTACTGGTTAACAAAATCATTTTTCCGTTGTTCCCCTCCATCATAAAAATTACAAGCAGAATTTCAAAAAACGGACCTCACCGTTGCGTCCGGAATGGTTGAAAATGGTGGAAATGACACTTTGTTTGTCAAAATCTGACACATGGATCAAATTGTAAATTCCAGAAATTACAGGGGTCAAAGTGCAATTTCCAAAATTTCAGGGGCCAAAGTGCAATTATGGAAAAGTTCAGGGACTATATTGCAATTTCCAAAAAGTTCAGGGACTAAATTGAAAATTTCTGAAAGTATAGGGGCTAAATTATAATTTCCAGAAAGTTCAGGGACCTATCTGAAATTTACAAGACACCGCTGACGTGGCTGACACGTGGCGCTGCCATGGCGCTGACTGGGCTGCTGACTGTGCGCTGACTGGGCGACATGTGGCGGATGACGTGGTCTTCTTCTACCTTCAGACGACGCGTGCGGCGCGTTACTGCGCGTGGGGCGCGTGGCTCGCTCTCTGTCTGGCACGTGGCAAGCGTGCGGCTTCCTTCGGGCTCCGATTGATCGCCGAGAAATAGCACCGTGCTCGTCTCGCCGTGAAAAGTCCGATGGTATGCTCAAAATCGATTTTCGACAACTTTCGTCGGAACCGACTTTCCGAACCGAAGCTCTGTTTCCGAGTTTCGGGATCCCTCCGAGTAACCTTAGCTACCGATACCACTTGTTGTGATTAAACACACAAAATAAGATGAAATGAGAGAAAATTCTTCTTATATTCACAAACAAAGAATTACAAAGCTTACAACCTTAAGCTTAACAAAAAACTCTCACACCACTTTACTCTCTAATGCTCTCACGTTTGGGATTACTGGGATACATTACAATGACTTGGGGGCAAATTTATAGTGCCCAAACCGCGTGAACAGTGCCACGCGGTTTGGCACTTGCTGTCACACACTCTTTGCCAACTAGAACTTGCTGGCTTCCTTCACAGCTTGAGCTTGCTGTGATACAACTAGCATGTTACATCATGCTTTCGGTGTGCTGAGTTGGTTTCAACAGAAATTGCATTAATATCTTTTAGAACCTGATCGAACCGGGTCGGATCGCTGGATGACCTGACCCTATAAACATCCCTAGCGACAGATTATTTATGACACCGATGACGAGTTTTTTTACAACACTTGTGATGAGTATCACAAAAATTCATCGCAAAAAAAAAAAAAAATGTATTATCATTTAGCTACCCTGAAAATAGCATCGATTAGTTGCCATGAAACCGTGAAAATGGTTTCGATTTGATGACGAAAATAGAATTGAAGAAAAAATATTGTTAAGTAGAGGAGGAATACGGGCATTTTTGTATAAAATCGTGAATTTGTCATTTGTTGATAGAAAATTTTTTTGTGTCCAAATTTGATGTTTTTGAATTTTAAAATGCCTAAATTTGATAATTTCCCCTATCAATCTCATCAATTTATGTCTTGAAGCTTTATTTTATAATTAAATATTTATACATGGTGAGAGATTTATCAGACCCTAATAAAATTGAAGCGTCATACACCTTTTCTTTTTTACTAGCACAAGCACTCACTTTATGCGGGTTGAGCATATATTTTAGGTCTTATAAATATTTAGCTCTTGTCGGATTTATAATCTAAATGAGACAATTGATTTACTGACACATAATATTTATACCTTATTTGTTTGTCTCACAGTTCTCAAATAATATTTTTAATTCAATGTGTAAGAGTTAATAGTTAGATTCTACATTATGACGCACAATAAATAAATAAAAATTGATGAAAAAAAAAAAAAAAAAACTTATAGAAATAATTCAAAATAAAATAATAAATAATAAAGACCTAATTGACTAGATTTTGTGGGCGATTACTATTTAGATTTCTTATTAGTATAATATTATATTTTTATATTGTAATATGTTTTTTTATTTTAATAATTTATGATTTTAATTTTATAATTTAATAATAAAAACATTAATGGTAGATATTAGGTGCCGCATATATATTTTTATATAACATATCTTATTATCATAATAGGTAATAAAAAACAATTGGAGATATTAAGTGTCATGTGATTCGATGAGAAAATTTAAAAATATTTATCTTATATATATATATATATATGTTTCTTTATTTAATTTTATAATTTAATAATAACAAATTAAAATAATATGTTTTTTTATTTAAATTTATAATTTAATAATAATAAATTAAAATATTAATTAATTAAATTAATAGTTTCTTACTTTAATAGTAGAATATGTTTTAATATTATAATAGGTTTTTTATGTTAATAATTTATTATTTTAATTTTATAATTTAATAATAAAAATAATTGTATAAATATTTTTAATTTTTTAATAAAAAATTAATTGTAGATATTAGGTTAATTGTAGATAATTTAATAGTGTTTTTTTAATAGGTTAGTATAATATATTTTATTATTATAATAAAATTCTTATAAAATTATAATATGTATTTTTATTGTAATATATTTTTATTTAATATATTTATTAATTTAATTTCACAACTTTAATATGATGCCGCAACGTGGCGCAATGAGAAGACTTATAAAAAATTAATTGTAGAGGTTAATTGTAAAGATTAAGTGACACATGTTTTTTTTTAAAAAAAAACGATAGTTGAGTTTTCATATCATAACAAAAATCTTAATGAGATTTTAGATATTTATCTTGTAAATGATCCAGATCTAGTTGATTTTATAATATAAATGAGACAATTGGTTTACTTACAGATTTATGTCTCATTTGTTTGTCTATCAATTCTCAAATAGTGTTTCTAATTCACATAAGAGATCATCTCTCGTCTTACTATTTTATTTGAAAATATATTCTTAACTATAAATAACTTAAAAAATATTTAATTTTCTTTCGGACGAATTCCAATGAAATTAATTTAATTCATTCAATTTAGTTAGTTTAAATTTTCTTATCGAACTTGAAATCTTGGCCGTCACATTGAATTTATTGAGTTAAATTACATATATATGATTACTTGATTGATTTGCATTGAAAATGCTTTTGTCATATAACATATTTGAATGAAAATGAAATGCATATATATCGACATAAGTTCCCATTGATAGAATGAAAAGCGTGAATATTTGATTTTTATCAATTGATATCATAATTATGGGAAGAAATCTTTAAAAATGCATTGATCTTTATTCAATTAGTAATTATTGGTATAGAATTTGAGAAATACTTTATGCATGATTTTTACATCTTATGGCAAAAAGGGGGACATGCCAAAATGTGCATATTTTTAAATTTTGGTATCATCATTTAATGCACATATGTAATTGGTATCTCATTTAGATTTAATTATTTGATTCTCCACTTTTTGATAATGTCAAAGGGGATAATTAGAAATGAGATGAAAACTTGTTTTACCCTCACTCTTGGATTAAAGAGGAGTAATTGTACTAATGTGTTTGTCTAAGTCTTATAGAGCTATTTTGAAGACAATCACACATTGAGGGGGAGCAAAATTGTCAACATTTGGACTCGTAGAAGCTCACAAGTTTTAGGGGTTGCCATCATCAAAAATGGGGAGATTGTTAGCAACATAGTCGCATAATGGATTTTGATGATGAAACGAGAGTGAAGTCTTCGACGCACAAAAGCGAGACAATACAAAAAGATGTCGAAGCACAACATGGTGAAGAGCGAAGAATGTGAAGATTTGCATACATTGAAGATTTTATATATAGTCTTAGCTTATGGCTCTAATTGTAATGTGATTTGAGTATTCAAGTGCCTAAGCTCATAGGAAACATGCACATTCACTTAGATGCATTAGGTTCATGTAAAAAATGCATTAAAACCTTCATACTTGCATTTTTGGTGCAGAGACCGGCATACTGGTCCCTTACCGGTATCCATAACGGTGAGATGTTGTGTTTTGCATACTCACTGGAACCGGCACGGACCTTACTGGTCCCATACTGGTCATCATACTGGTGAACCTGAGAATGCATAACTACTGGAACCGGCACACACCATACCGGCTTCCATACCGGTCTTATACCGGTGAGCCTAACGGCTAGTTCCTATATTGGAACCGGCATGACCTAAACCGGTCATCATACCGGTGACCATACCGGTCAAGCCATTCACATTGCACAGTCACCGGAATAGGCAAGGACCATACCGGTCCTAATATCGGTTACCATGCCGGTGTAATAGAAATATTTTTAACGGTAATATAGCCGTTGAAAGCCGTTGCAAAGCCAGACCGGCATACTGGTGTCTGGAGACCGGCATACCGGTCTCAGACAGCAATTTTGGGCATGTGTTTTCATTTTGCTATAAATTGAGCCCCAACTCGTTTTTTGTTTGGTTAGAGAACTATAGAACCTTCATACATATTCTACCAAGACAAAACAAGAGTGTTTCAAAAACCTTCATATTCATAAACATTCATTCATCAATCTCATACGCACTACACCTTCATATACATTTGTAGTGACCTTAGATCACTTGGGTAACCAACTTACACAATCTTCTTTATCATTGTGAGTGCCCAAATGTGTTTTACAATTTCTTTATTCAAAACACTTGTGGTTTGTGAAATCTCATTATTTGGGTAATTGTAAAGGTTCGTGAGTGCGCCTACGTAGAAAACTCATTGTAAAGGTTTGGAGTGCACCTTGCGTAAAACTCTTGGTTGCAGGTGAGCCACGGAAACTCGTTATTAGTGAAAAGCTTCAAGCGCGGCTTGGGGGAGTGGACATATGCATTGTTGGCCGAACCACTATAAATCTCGGTATTGTTTTTCTCTATCCTTACTCTCTTTACATATTACAAGTTTAATTTATTACATGCTTATATATTAGAAACTTGTATATAGGTTATTTATTACAATAGAGAAAATGGACCTTAAGCATAAATTGGTAAAAAAAGCTTAAAATTGGCAAAGATTTTTAATTCCGCATATTTTAGCTGTAACCCAATTCACCCCTATTGGGTATAGAGTTTGGTTTATCATTATTACTTGTAGGTAATTTCAGTTGGTATCAGAGCGATATATTCTCAACAAAGACTTAACCGTCCGAGAATAGATCATGACATCTACAAGCAACGCATCAAATCTTGCCGAAAGATTTTCAACTACTAGACCTCCTTTTTATACTGGAACCGATTACAACTATTGGAAAATGAGGATGTTGAACTACCTTCTAGCCATTGATCCGCCATCTTATTTGGTTATTACACGGGGTGCAAAAGGGCCAACGAAGAAGGATAACAATGGTGTTGAGATTCCAAAGCCGACTTTAGAATATGATAATGAGGATTTAAGACAAGCCTCACAAAATGCTAAGGCACTCAACCAACTCCTTTGTGCTATTGATCAGAGTCAAATAAACAAGCTTTCGGAGTGTGGAAATGCATATGATTTGTGGAAGTCTTTGGAAATGGTCAACGAGGGCACAAGCCATGTAAATGAATCGAAGATCAATCGGTTTATGTGCGAATTGGATAGTTTCAAAATGGAATCCGGGGAAGAAATTGATCATATGATCTCAAGATTCACAATCATCATCAATCATTTGGGCGCCTTGGGGAAAATCATTGGGCCAACGGATCAATTGAAGAAAATCCTTAGATCACTTCCTAATGAATATAGAAGCTACACCTCCTTCATTAGAGAAGCAAACGACATGAACACATTGAAGTTAGATGATTTGGTCGAAAAATTGATTGAGTATGAATTGAAGATCAAAATGGATCAAAAGGAGGAAGATGAAAAGAGAACAATGAAAAATCTTGCCTTGAAAGAAAGAAGAAGAGATGACTTAAGCTCAAGTGAAGATGATAGTGATGATGAGTTGGAAATAATAACCAATAAGGTCAAGAATCTCCTCAAATCCGCAAAGCTTAAAGGAAAATCAAAGACGGATGAAAAGAAATAAGAAAAATGGCCGCGAAAGAACAAGAAAATTGTGTGCTATGAATGTAACAAACCGGGTCATATAGCTACCGATTTCTCATTGAAGAAAACGAAAGGAAAATCCAAGAAAATGGCATTGAAAGCTAATTCAACTTGGAGCGATAGCGACTCAAGCTCATCCGAGGAGGAAGAAGTCAAAGACAAATCAATAGCGCTCATGGCTATCGAGGATGAGGATTTCTTCTTTGAAAGCGAAGAAAAAAGAGGTACACAACTCTCAAGATTATAATGATTTACTTGATGCTTTTAATGGCTTAAAAGAGTTGTGTGATATGCTTAAGAAGAAATTAAAATTGGTTAAAAAGGAGCATTCATCACTTAAAAATGATCATGCATCTTGTATGGATAAATTTCATGTTTTAGATAATGAGATTATATGTTTAAAGGCCAAACATGGAAAAGAAATTGCATACTTAAATGATGAAAATGCATGTTTAAGAAATAAAAAGATAGAACTTGAAAATGTCATATCTAATATGTCATCTAGCTCAAAAACATGTGAATGTGAATATATTTTGAATGAAAATGTTTTATTAAATGAAAATTTATAGATTTACAAAACATTGCTAGTAAATTCACATTCGGACAGAAAAATTTTAATATGCTAATTGGATCCCAAAAATGTGCATTTAAAAGAGAATGATTATGATATAGGCCTTATATTAAAAGAAAACTTTTGAAGAATTATTTTGTTAAGGCATCCGACTTTCATGCTAATAGTGCTATCAATGAAAATGTCACATGTCATGCATGTAATAAAAAGGGCCACAAAATTTTTGAGTGCATGAACAAAAATGTGATTAAAAATGCATGGATTCCTCAAGGAATCAAGTTTAACCCCCATGGACCCAAGAAAGGTTGGGTACTAAAATGCACTTGATAAATTTTGCAGGGGGAGCTTTTGGAATGATCTTAAAGATAATTACAAATTGATCCCAAAGGCTCAAAGAAATGAGGAACTGCAACGGTAATAGGTAACTCCGTATTCACGTAAACATTGGTACTGTTTCCTCTAAATTATGTATTTGTATGCCTATGCCAAATTTGTATAAATTTTTTGAAGCATACAAGTGATTAGACAATGTATTCAAACTTCTATTGGTATCAATTGTTCATTTGATATCATTAAATGCCTTAATCATATATTTAAACCTCATTTTGTATCAATTAGTGTCACATTAAATTTATTGAGTTAAATTACATATATGTGATTACTTGATTGATTTGCATTGAAAATGCGTTTGCCATATAACATATTTAAATGAAAATGAAATGCATGTATATAGACATAATTTCCCATTGGTATAATGAAAAGCATGAATATTTGATTTTTATCAATTGATATCATAATTATGGGAAGAAATCATTAAAAATACATTGATCTTTATTCAATTGGTAATTATTGGTATAAAATTTGAGAAAACATTTATGCATGATTTCTACATCTTATGGCAAAAAGGGGGACATGCAAAATGTTCATATTTTTAAATTTTGATTGTAGGGGTTATTTAGGGGGTGAATCCGGTAACGCAACGGAAGCGGTGAAAATCCGATTTTCAGATTTCAAAACTTTTTCTCGGATTAATTAAATAAACATATTTATTTAATATTCCAATAATCAAATTATGAAAATAAATTCAATAAAACAATTTTAAGTGAATTTATCGAAATACCATTGCTTTGTATTTTTGTCCATTTTAGTCCGAAATTGATCTAATCAATTTTGAATGATTCTAAATCATTTCTAAGATGAACTTATGATGTTCAAAACATCAAAACACCAAAGTAACCAAAATCCCCAATTTCCCTTCACAAGGCCGAGAGCCTCCTTTGGGTTCAATTTTGTGCATTTTGCACTTTCATGCTTCAAGACACATCCAAATGATATCCAATCAACATGAAAATTTATATGCATCATATACACACATAAATACACAACATATATGAACAGCCCCAAATTTGGAATTAGTTAAGAACCCTAATTTTTCAATTTCCACAAATTGGACAAATTAGACCAAATACATTAAATCAATTACTTCAATCATCATTCTTCCATCCAATCCAAGTCTCAACACAATGAAACAACTCAAGATCAAATCTAGGCCATTTAAGAGTGGGTCAACAACTCTAGATTAGCAACATGGTTTCATAAACCTTAAAAGAATGTTTACAACTACACTAGTCACAAACTTCCTTCATCATACATGCTTTACACCTTCACCAAAACTTCCATCAACAAAAACCACAAAGAACAAGAAAGAAATAACCTAAGGATATCATATATTGAAGCCTAGATTCTAAGGAACAATTTCCTTACTAATAGTAAGTTGGAAAAAACTTACTAAAATCAAGCTTTTCTTTGATCTTTCTTTCTTTCTCAAGCTTCCTTTAAGTTTCTTCAATGGAGAATTCTTTTGTGAAATGTGTATTAGGTTAAGTGTATCATGAAATGAAAATCAATTTATACTTGTTCTATTTGGCCTTTGGCCGAAAATGACTAAGGCAAAAACAAGGAAATTAATTTCAATTTCATTTCAAGTCAATTTGGTCAACTTGCCTAAATATCTAAATAACAACTTTATTAGATATTTATTTAAGTCAACAATTGCAACTAACATCATTAACTTTAAATATCCTAATGTAAGATATTTATA